>PISX010023017.1:0-30574 GCA_004024625.1 Mellivora capensis
TGGGGCATTCCAGGCTGGGGCTAGCCTCTGCAGGAGAACACATTTTTCTTTTGCTCTAAGGCCTGTATGCAGCTCTGAAAGGAACCTTTCGCGCCATGGTGGTAGGGAAAATCGTGGCGCAGGACCCAGTGTTCCCCAATTGGAGGCCCCGAGGGACAGGTCCCTTGAAATGGAAGGCTGAGAGAGCAGGCCAGGGTTCGTGCCAGGGCTTCGGGTCAGGCCCAGGCCCACCTGCCGGCTCCAGGATGGGGAGGCTGAGAGCAGGAGGCTTCGGCCTCAGATGTGCTTGACTCATGGAGGGCTTTGCGGGGGAGTTTGGACGTGAATCCTCGGGATCCCGGGCCAGGTCCCGGGGACGGATCTGCAGACGTGCGGCACCTGATGCGGGTTCGCCAGGCGTTTTCCGGCCAATTCTCAAGAGCGTTCTTCCCAAAACGGGATCGGTTTGGGCCGAAAGCACGTGAGAATTTGTCGGCATTAAGCAGCCCTGCGGACCGCTGTTTTCCCCGTGGCCGAGGGCCCGTTCTCTATTGGAGCATGTGGCGGACACTGGGAAAACGCGCTGAGATGACTCGGCCCACTCGGGGGCCCAGTCACAGGGCAGCTTTCCCAGAGCAGAGTTGAGGAGGGGTTGTGGCCGGGCGTCCGCCTCCGACTTTTCGGGCGGATGGGGCGTCCCAAATGCGGCTGGCCTCTGCTGGGGAACCCAAGTTTCTCTCGCTCGATGGCTTGTACATGGGTCCAAAAGGCAGGGCTCCGAAACCCTAGCCCTAACCCTAACCCGAACCCTAACCCTAACCCTAACCCGAAGCCCAAGTTGGCTGCCCAGGCTTCCTTCCTCAGAGGCCTGGTTCCCAAACTCTCCAGATGGCAGAGCCCTTAGCTTCACCCCACCATTACACCTGGTCCCAGGAGGAAACCATGCCCTTTAGAAAGGAGCTGACCCCGCCAAGCAGGAGCAACCTGCATGCATCTCTTGGGCCCCATCCACGTTAGGTGCCCACCAGGACCACGAACCAGGAGTCTGACGATCCTGCAGACACAAGCCCTCAACTCCGCCCTAGGGAGAGGCTAACTCAGCACGGGCAGATCGCGCCTGCCAGCCCCGTCGGCCTAACCCTACCCCTAGGGTGGTTATTCAGATTTCCGTTCCCAGTGGCCTGGCCCGGGAGCCCTCCCGTTTGGGGACTTCTTCTTCACAATGCAGGACTCTGGGTGCCACCCACGAGGAAACTGGGCCATTTGGTCCTGCGCAGGACCCTCCTGGCGGGAGAAACCTGCCTGCCCCGGAAAGCCACCCACACCTTCCGAGGACCCCCACACCCCAATCCCCGAGCCTGACGGGCCACCAGACCTATGCCCTCAACTCAGACCTCACGGGGTCTCTGAAAGGGACCTGCAGACGTGCGGAGCCCGAAGCGGGTTCACCGGGCGTTTTCCAGCCAATTCTCACGAGCGTTCTGCCCAAACCGGGATCGGTTTGGGCAGAACGCTCGTGAGAATTGGCCGGCATTGGGCAGCCCTGCGGACTGCTGTTTTCCCCGGGGCCGAGGGCCCATTCTCGCTTGCGGCATGTGGCGGACACCAGGAATACGCGCCAAGACGACGGGGCCCACCCGGGGGCCCTGGTGCAGTGCAGCTTTCCCGGAACAGAGTTGAAGCAGGGGTTGTTGCCGTGCGTCCGCCTCTGACAATTCAGGCAGTGGGGGCGCCGCCGGATGTGACTGGTCTCTGCGGGGGAACGCAGGCCTTTCTCACTTGGAGGCTTGTCCCCCATTCCGAAAGGCACCGTTTGTGCCAGGGTGGTAGGGAGACTCGTGGCGCGGGACCCAGGGTTCCCCAGTTGGAGGCCCCAAGGGACAGGTCCCTTGAAACGGAAGGCTGAGAGAGCAGGCCAGGGTTCATGCCAAGGCTTCGTTCAGGCCCGGGCCCACCTGCCAGCACCAGGAAGGGGACCTGAGGAGGCTTAGGAGCAGGAGGAGTTGGCTTCGCCTGCGTCTGACTCACGGAGGGCTTTCTGGCGGGGTTCGGACGTGACCCATCGGGATCCCGGGCCAGGCCCAGGGCATGGACCTGAAGACGTGCGGTGCCCGAAGCGGGTTCGTGGGGTATTTACTGGCCAATTCTCACGAGCGTTCTGCCCAAACTGAGATCGGTTTGGGTAGAATCCTCGTGAGCATGGCCGGCTTTGGGCAGCCCTGCGGACCGCCCTGTTCCCCATGGCAGAGGGCCTGTTCTCGCTCGGGGCATGTGGCGGACACCGGGAAAATGCCAAGAGACGATGCGGCCCACCCGGGGGCCCCAGTGCAGGACAGCTTTCCCGGAGCAGAGTTGAGGGAGGGGTTGTGGCCGGGCATCTTCCTCCTACATTTTGGGCGACTGGGGCGCCCCAGGATGCTGCTGGCCTCTGAGGGAGAACACAGATTTCTTTCACTCTAAGGCTTGTGTGCAGCTCCGAAAAGCACTGTTCGCGCTGGGGTGGTAGGGAGAATCGTGGCACAGTACCCAGGATTCCCCAGTTGGAGGCCCCGAGGGACAGGTCCCTTAAAACGGAAGGCTTAGAGAGCAGGCCAGGGTTCGTCCCAGGGTTTTGGGTCAGGCCCGGGCCCAACTGCCAGCGCCAGGGAGGGGACCCGCGGGAGCTGAGGAGTCGGAGATATTGGCCTCGACTTTGCCTGACTCACTGAGGGCTTTTGGGCGGGGTTCGGGCTCGGACCTGCAGACGTGCTGCACCTGAAGCGGGTTCGGCGGGCGTTTTCCGGCCAATTCTCATGAGCGTTCTGCCCAAACTGATCCCGGTTTGGGCAGAACGCTCGAGAGAATTGGCCGGCGTAGGGCAGCCCTGTGGACCGCCCTGTTCCCCGTGGCCGAGGGCCCATTCTCGCTCGGGGCATGTGGCAGACAACGGGAAAATGCCCCGAGACAACGCGGCCCACCCGCGGCCCCGGCGCAGGGCAGCTTTGCTGGAGCAGAGTTGAGGGAGGGGTTGTGGCCTGGCATCAGCCTCCGATTTTCTGGGCGGCTGGGGTGCCCCAGGATGCGGCTGGCCTCTGCAGGGTAACGCAGGTTTCTTTCGCTTGAAGGCTTGTATGCAGCTCTGAAAGGCATCGTTTGCTCCGGGGTGGTAGGGAGATTGTGGCGCCGGACCCTGGGTTCCCCAATTGGTGGCCCCGAGTGACAGGTCCCTTAAAACGGAAGACTGAGAGAGCAGGCCAGGGTTCATGCCAGGGCTTCCGGTCAGGCCCGGGTCCATCTGCCAGCGCCAGGGAGGGGACCCGCGGAGGCTGAGGATCCAGAGGCGTTGGCCTCGCCTGCGCCTGACTCATGGAGGGATTTCTGGCCGTGTACAGACGCGACAACTCAGGGTACCGGGTCAGGCCCAGGGTGCGGACATGCAGATGTGGGGTGCCTGAAGCTGGTTCGCCGGGCGTTTTCCGGCCAATTCTCACAAGCATTTACCCAAGCCATGGTCGGTTTGGGCAGAATGCTCGTGAGAATTGGCAGGCGTTGGGCAGCCCTGTGGACCGCCCTGTTCCCCGTGTCCGAGGGCCTCTTGTCCCTTGGGGCATGTGGCGGACACCTGGAAACTGTGCCGAGATGGACCAGCCCACTCGGGGGTCCCAGAGCAGGGCAGCTTTCCTGAAGCAGAGTTGAGGGAGGGGTTGTGGCTGGGCGTCCGCCTCCGAATTTTTGGGTCGCTGGGGAGCCCCAGGATGCGGCTGGCCTATGCAGGGGAACACAGTTTTCTCTCGCTTGAAGGCTTGTACACAGCTAAGAAAGGCACCATTTTCGTCAGGGTGGTAGGTAGGCTGGTGTCGCCGGACCCTGGGTTCCCCAGTTGGAGGCCCTGAGGGACAGGTCATTTGAAAAGGAAGGCTGAGAGAGTAGCCCAGGGTTCATGCCAGGGCTTCGGGTCAGGCCCGGCCCCACCTGCCACTGCCAGGTAGGGGACATGCAGAGGCTGAGGAGATGGAGTCTTCGGCCTCCGTGCACTTGACTCATGGTGGGCTTTCTGGCAGAGTTCGGATGCGACCCTTCAGGATCCAGAGCCAGGCCCAGGGGGCGGATTGCAGACTTGGGGCACCCAGAGTGGGTCACCAGGCGATTTCCCTCCAATTCTCACGAGCGTTCTGCCCAAACTGGGATCAGTTTGGGCAGAACGCTCGTGAGAATTGGCCGGCGTTGGGCAGCCCTGCCGACAGCCCTGTTCACCTTTGCGGAGGGCCCGTTCTTGCTCGGTGCATGTGGCAGACACCCGGATAATGCGCCGAGACGATGCGGCCCACCAGGGGGCCATGGCTCAGGGCAGCTTTCCCAGAGCAGAGTTGAGGGAGGGTTTGTTGCCACGCATCCGCCTCGTAATTTTTGGGCAGCTGGGGTGCCCCAGGATGTGGCTGGCCTCTGGGGGAGAATGCAGGTTTCTCTCGCTCGAATGCTTGCTCTCAGCTGTGAAAGGCACTGTTTGCGCCAGTTAGGTAGTTAGGCTGGTGGCGTGGAACCCCGGGTTCCCTAGTTGGAGGCCCCGAGGGACAGGTCCCTTGAAACAGAAGGCTGAGAAGGCAGGCCAGTGTTTGTGCCAGGACTACGGGTCAGGCCCGGGCCACCTGCCAGCGCCAGGGAGGGGAATCGAGGAGGCTGAGGAGTAGGATGCGATGGCCTCAGCTGCGTTTGACTCACGGTGGGCTTTCTGGCGGAGTTCAGACGCGACCTGTCGGGATCCTGGGCCAGGCAGAGGGGACGGACCTTCAGAATGCGGCGCCCGAAGCGGGTTCGCCGGGCATTTTCCGACCAGTTCTCACGAGCATTGAGAGAATTGGTCGGAACGCTCGTGAGAAATGACCGGCTTTGGGCAGTGCTGCGGAACGTCCTGTTCTCTGTGCCACAGGCCCATTCTCACTCGAGGCATGTGGCACACATTTGGAAAACACACCAGACAACGTGGCCCACCCGTGTGCTCTGGGGCAGGGGAGCTATCCCGGGCCAGATTTGAGGGAAGGGTTGTGGCCGGGTATCTGCCTCTGACTTTTTGGGCGGCTGGGGCACCCCAGGATGTGGCTGGCCTCTGGGGGGGAACACAGGTTTCTATCGTTCGAATGTGTGTACGCTGCTATGAGAAGCACGGTTTGTGCCAGGTTGATAGGTAGGCTGGTGGCGCGGGACCCCAGCTTCCCCAGTTCGATGCCCCGAGGGACAGGTCCCTTTAAACGGAAGGCTGAGTGAGCAGGCCAGGGTTCATGACAGGACTACAGGTCATGCCCGGGCCCACCTGCCAGGGGCAGGGAGGGAATCCGCGGAGGCTGAGGAGCAGGAGGCATCGGCCTCGCCTGCGCCTGACTCACGGAGGGCTTACGGCGGAGTGCAAACGCACCCCTCGGGATCCCGGGCCAGCCCCAGGGGGCGGAAATGCAGATGTGTGGCACCCGAAGCAGGTTCACCAAAAACGTTCCGGCCAATTCTTACGAGCGTTCTGCACAATCCAGGATCGGTTTCAGCAAAACGCTCGTGAGCTTTGGCCGGTGTTGGGCAGCCCTGCGCACCATCCTGTTCCCCATTGCTAGGGCCCGTTCTCGCTCGGGGCATGTGGCGGATACCCGGAAAATGCCCCGAGAAAAACGCGGCCCACCCGGTGGCCCCAGCGATGGGGAGCTTTCCCAGAGCAGAGTTGAGGGACCGGTTGTGGCTGGGCGTCTGCCCCCGACTTTTCGGGTGGCTGGGGCACCCCAGGATGCGGCTGGCCTCTGCGGGGGAATGCAAGTTTCTCTCACTCGAAGGCTTGTACGCAGCTCTGAAAGGCTCCATTTGCGCCAGGATGGTAGGTAGGCTGGTGGCGCGGGACCCCGGTTTCCCAAGTTGGAGGCCCCGTGGGACAGGTCCCTTGAAATGGAAGGCTGAGAGCACAGGTCAGGTTTCGTGCAAGGACTACGGGTCAAGCCCCAGCCCACCTGCCAGCTCCAGGGAGGGGACCCACGGAGGCTGAGGAGCAGGAGGTGTCGGCCTTGCCTGCGTCTGACTCACGGATGGCTTCCAGGCGGAGTTCGGACACGACCCGTCAGGATCCAGGGAAGACCCAGAGGACGGACATGTTGTCTTATGTCGCCGGAAGCAGGTTCGCTGGGCGTTTTCCGGCCAATCCTCATGAGCGTTTTGCCCAAACTGGGATCGGTTTGGGGAGAATGATCATGAGAATTGGCCAGCGTTGGGCAGCCTTGCGGACCACCCTGTACCCCGTGGCTGAGGGCCTGTTCTCGCTCAGGGCATGTGGCGCACACCCGGAAAACCCGCCAAGATGATGTGCCCGACCCGGGGCTCTGATGCAGGGGAATTTTATCTGAGCCGAGTTGAGGGAGTGGTTGTGGCCGGGCGCCTACCTCCGACTTTTCGGGAAGCTGGGGCGCCCCAGGTTGCGGCTGGCCTCTGCGGGGAACGCAGGTTTCTCTCACTCGAATGCTTGTACGCAGCTCCAAAAGCACTATTTGTGCCAGGGTTGTAGGTAGGCTTGTGTCACGGGTCCCTGGGGACCCCTGTTGGAGGCCCCGAGGGACAGGTCCTTAGAAACGGAAGGCTGAGAGAGCAGGCCAGGGTTCGTGTCAGGGCTTCAGGTCTTGCCCAAGCCCACATGCCAGCGCCAGGGAGGGGACCAGCAGAGGCTGTGGAGCAGCAGGTATCGGCCTCGACTGTGCCTGGCTCCCGGAGTGCTTTCCAGCAGAGTCGGACGCGACCCCTCGGGAACCCGGGCCAGGCCCTGGTGGCGGACCTTCAGACATGTGGCACCTGATGACGGTTCGTTGGGCTTTTTCGGGCCAATTCTCTCGAGGATTCTTCCCAAACTGTGATTGGTGTGGGCAGACTGCTCGTGTGAATTTGCCAGCGTTGGGCATCCCTGTGGACCACCCTGTTCCCTGTGACTGAGGGTCCGTTCTCACTCTGCACCTGTGGCGGGCATCCGGAAAATGTGCTGACACGACGAGGCCCACCAGGGAGACCCGGTGTAGGGCAGCTTTCCTGGAGCAGAGTTGAGGGAGGGGTTGTGGCAGGGCGTCTGCCTCCGACTTTTCCGACAGCTGGGCGCCCCAGGATGGGGATGGCCTCTGCAGGGGAGCCCAAGTTTCTCTCACTCGAAGGCTTATATGAAGCTCCGACAGGCACCATTAGTGCCAGGGTGGTAGGTAGGCTGGTGTCGCTGGACCACAGGTTCCCCAGTTGGAGGCCCCGAGGGACAGGTCCTTTGAAATGGAAGACTGAGAGAGTAGGACAGGGTTCGTGCCAGAGCTTTGGGTCAGGTCTGGGCCCAACTGCCAGCTCCAGGTATGGGACACACAGAGGCTGAGGAGCAGGAGCCGTCGGCCTTGCCTGTTGTTGACTCACGGAAGGCTCTCTGGCAGAGTTCGAACGTGACGCCTTGGGATCCCGGGCCAGTCCCAGGGGGTGGACCTGAAGATGTACGGCGTCCAAAGTGGGTTCTCCAGGCGTTTTCCAGCCAATTCTCACGAGCGTTCTTCCCAAACTGGGATTGGTTTGGGGAGAACGCACGTGAGAATTGGCCGGTGTTGGTCAGCTCTATGGACCGCCCTATTCCCCGTGGCCGAGGGCCCGTTCTTGCTCGGGGCATGTGGCACACACCCGGAAAACGCGCCGAGATGACTTGGCCCACCTGGGGCTCCGGCACAGGAGAGCTTTCTCTGAGCAGAGTTGAGGGAGGGGTTGTGGCTGGGGGTCCGCCTCTGGCTTTTCGGGCGGCTGGGGCGCATCAGGATGCAGCTGGTCTCTGCGGGGGAATGCCAATTTCTCTCACTTGATGGCTTGTACATAGCTCCGAAAGGCACCGTTTGCACCGGGGTGGTAGGGAGACTCGTGGCGTGGGACCAAGGGTTCCCCAGTTGGAGGCCCCGAGGGACAGGTCCCTTGAAACGGAAGGCTGAGAGAGCAGGCCAGGATTCATGCCAGGACTACAGGTCAGGCCCTGGCCCACCTGCCAGCGCCAGGGAGGGGACCCACGGAGGCTGAGGATCCGGAGGCGTTGGCCTCGCCTGCACCTGACTCACGGAGGGCTTCCAGGCCGAGTTCGGATGCGACCCATCGGGATCCCAGGCAAGACTCAGTGGACGGACATGCAGACTTATGATGCACAAAGCGGGTTCGCCGGGCGTTTTCTGGCCAATTCTCACGAGCGTTGTGCCTAAACTGGGTACAGTTTGGGCACAACGCTCGTGAGAATTGGCCGGCGCTGGGCAGCCCTGTGGAACGCCCTGTTCCCTGTGGCCGAGGGCCCGTTCTCGCTCGGGGCATTTGGCGGACATCGGGAAAACTCACTGAGACGACGTGGCCCACCAGGGGCTCCAGGGCAGGGGAGATTTCCCGGAGCAGAGTTGAAGGAGGAATTGTGGCCTGGAGTCCACCTCTGACTTTTCGAGCAACTGGGGTGTCCCAGGATGCGGCTGGCCTCCGTGGGAAACACAGGTTTCTCTCGCTCAGAGGCTTGTCCGCTGCTCTGAAAGGCACCGTTTGTGCCAGGGTGGTAGGGAGACTTACGGCGTGGGACCCAGGGCTCCATATTTGAGGGCCTCGAGGGACAGGTCCCTTGAAACGGAAGCCTGAGTGAGCAGGCCAGGGTTCGTGCCAGGGCTTTGGGTCAGGCCCGGGCCCATCTGCCTGCGCCAGGGAGGGGACCCATGGAGGCTGAGGTGGGGGAGGCATCGGACTCACCTGTGCCTACTCCCGGAGTGCTTTCCAGCGGAGTTCGGTAGAGACCACTCTGGATCCTGGGCCAGGTCCAGGGGGCGGACCTGCAGAATTGTTGCACCTGAAGCGGTTTCACCGGGCGTTTTCCGGCCAATTCTCATGAGCGTTCTTCCCATATCGGTATCTGTTTGGGCAGAACGCTCGTGAGATTTGGCTGGCGTTGTGCAGTCCTGCGGACCGCCCTGTTCCCCATGGCTGAGGGCCCGTTCTCACTCGGGGCATGTGGCGTACACTGGGAAAACTCGCTGAGACGACGAGGCCCACCCGGGGCCACGGTGCAGGGCAGCTTTCTCGGAGCAGAGTTGAGGGAGGGGTTGTGGCCGGGCATCTGCCTCCGGCTTTTCGGGCGGCTGGGGTGCCCCAGGATGCGGCTGGCCTCATAAGGCAGAACTTAAACTTCTGAGCCACCCAGGAGCCCCTAAAGGTACCATTCTCATGGGATGTATATAAAGGGTTTGGAATAGTACTCGGCACTTGGGTCACTTTCAATTAAAAAAAAAAGATGTTTTGGGGGCACTACAGTGGCTCAGTTTGTTAAGCATCTGCTTTCAGCTCTGGTCACGATCCCTGGGTCCTGGAGTGAGTGCCACATTTGGGAGGGAGGGTCCCTGCTCAGCAGGGAGTGTGCTTCTCCCTCTCCCTCTGCCCCACCTCCCACTCATGCTCTTTTTCTCTCTCAAATAAATAAATGAAAAATTCCTTCTTTTTTAAAAAGATGTTTTGAAACACCATTGATTGCATTGGTTTTGGTGTGGACCTTAGGAACCATGGATGAGTAGCAGAACTCAAATTTACCAGATTGCCTTGGGGATGGGGCATTGTAGAAGACTCACTTTGACATAAGTTCATTGACTACTTCCCATATATATTCTTGATATTTCAATGGACGTGAAGTTGGGATATCATATAGATGGATTGAAAAAGGAGTAAATCATTGAGAGAAAAGTGAAGGTCTGAAAGTTAAATGGGAAATCGTGAAGGGATTCCTTTCAGGTGTAGTACCGCCATTTATTAAGGTCTAATTGGATTAAGTAGTTGAAGGGATGGAAAGAACACCACAGCTCTGATTGAGAGTGTGAATGTAAATGACAGTAGACATAGTAGTGGGTAAGGGGGCTCTTGAACTAAATAAAAAGTAACCTTTATGTTTATACCATGACAGGTAGCCTGTTGAGAAGAATCTCTAGTGGGTATATCCAACCATCCACAAGAGGGGAATTAATTCCCAGGAAAGCACAAGCTTTAAAGTAAAAATTACATCTTTTCTTTCCAGATCTAGATATTAATATTTTTCATAGCTAAAAGTGGAAAACAGGCAAAAATGCCTCAAGTCAAAATTACAAGGTCAAGTGGATTTTCAAATGCAAAATTCTACAAATAGTTAACCAATTTCCTTTATTTTTTTTCTGCATCTGTATAGATTTATTTGTGAATTTATATTTCTTATATTTTAGTATAATAGGGTTTTAGTTGTAATGTCCTTTAACTTGTGACCTCTCAGGCTGGCAGTTCATGAGCCATATTTCATAGCATTTAACATATACATTTGTAGGGTTTCTCCGTACCTTTGGATTTTGGCTTTCTGAAAAATTTTCCATGCAGGTTTTCTGTCACTCCCATTGCTGTGCAGCAGGGCAGAACTTAAGAGCTGGATAAAGATCCCTTCATGGGGGAATCTCCTGAATAGTTCCAGTGTCATTTTTGGGGTTCTTAAATTTACCACAACTATTTTCTTTTCTTGATCAGTCATTCCAGAAACAAATGTTTTCCCTCTTAGATGAAATCCCCAAACTTTCCATGATGTATAAGGCCCTCTGTGATCTGGCTGCTACCTGTTTGCTCACAGTGATTCTAGACACTGGGGATGGAGGGTGAATAAGGTAGACTCTCAAGCAGATTACATTCTGGTGGGTGTTGACAACAAATTTGTGAACAAATAATGAAGATCCACATCTGCTTCCTCCTCCCCTTTCTCTACCTCAGAGTCTACGTTTCAGCTTGGGGAACTCTGTTCTCAGACATGCCATACCTTCTCTCCCCCACCCTTTACTCAGGCTCTGCTTTCTTCCTGGAGCACCGTCTGTCTGCTCGTGTCCATTTGCCTACCCAATTCCTGTCCATCCTGGGTGTCTCGGTTCCTCCCAGCAGGTTCCTCAGACCCTGAAGTCTGAGCTAGAGCCTATCCTCCATGATGTATCCCTGTAGTCCCCATCATAACATTTCATCTGTCGTTGCAATGATCAGCTGACCTGCGTACTTGCCATACTAGATGATTTCTGCCTCCTGCAGCTCTTTAACCTTGACTGAGTGAAGTAAACTTTCTCCACCCTGGAGTGTACTTCAGCAGGCTCATGACTTTTCTGAGTCCTCTGGATCAGGATCTCAGCTTTCCTACACCACAGACTCCTCTGAAGTGCAGGATCCCCTCAGATTAATGTTTCTAATAAAGGAAACCAATGTTGTTGAAAGACTATTCTCAAGATATTTCAAAAATTTTACAATAATACGGTATTTGTGTTGCTTTATTGGCACAAGATCTGGTGATAGAGCTAACAAGCACCGTACTTATGATGTAGTCATGAATGTAAGCGGTATTTTGAGATGTCTACACCAATCTAGAGTAAATTATGAATATCCATGGTTTTTTGGTGGTACAGTCACAGGTACCAGCGATATTACTACATTTTGTTGCCTTTTATATGAAGTGAAATGCTAAATTTCAGTTAGATTTTAATTAGTGAAAATAAACATGTAATTTTTGTCCAAAATTAGAAATATGGATTTCTAACCATAGTGACAATGGGCCCATGACCCCAAGTAGGAACCTCTGGCCGTGAGTAAGAAGGTATGCTCAGATGAGAATTCCCATAAAGTAATCAGAATCCAAGTTTGACTTAGTAGTCTTAGTCTTCTCTCTGCTCCAGCTCAGCCCTCCTTCAATAGGGAAACTGGGCATGGGACAGGAGGCTTGGTTGCCCTGGTCTGTCCTGCATACCTAATGTACTACTTACTACTGATACACTCTCCAAGGCTCCAGGCAAGGAAAGCATGGTGCTTACACCTTGGATACTGTTTTACACATTAGCAAGATAAATATCACAGAAGAAAAGGGATACATGTGGCCAGCCTTTCTTGGCCATCACGTGCACTGAAGTTTAAGGAAAAAAATATGACCCTTGAAGAAATGTGTTGGAGCCCACCTCCTGCCTCAAAACTGCAGTCCTGAAACTAACCTGATTTATTGATTCATCTTATAGCCATGAATACTGGCTGGGGAAGTAAGGAAGGTGTAAAGTCCCTAAACCCTCAAAAGCAAAAATAAAATGTTGATGACAAAACCTTCCCAGGTTGGCACATGGTGCATAAGATTGAGGATAAGATTGGGTTAAGAATCAGAAATATTGAATGTTTTCTGGAGCAAGATAGCATATAAATTTTCTTCTCTCTAAAATGCCATTTAAACTAGAGTCATACAGAGTTTCTTTTAGATAGTTAGACCAACAGGAACAGAAGACAATTACAACAAAATTGTGAAACTGCAAAGTAGAAGGAAAATTGGGAGCTGAATTAACAACCTAAGGAAGTTGAACCTTAAACCAGGAATGGGAGAAAGCTGAGAATAATCTAGATTTATATTGTAAGTTTCCCAAAAGGCTGAGGAACTAAGGAAGCATGTGTAGCTGGTGGGAGGAGGGAAGGTAGGGTAAAAGCAGTTTGAGAAGCAGTTCTATCCTTAAGTATTTTTCTCCCATGCTGTGCCACTACTATCCAGACCAAAGTCTATAGACTTTAGAGTAAAACAGAGCTGCTATATTGGGAGATGGATGCCAGACAGAGTTGAGTGTTGGTGCTATTCAAAAAATGAGGGAATTAAGTGATACTACATATTCTGGGTAATTGGTGCCAAAAACCAATATTCCTCATTCAGCTTTCAGGACAGTGACAACCTTTATCTTCCCAAGATTGAAAGACTTTTCCCTGGAGTATGACCAGCCACATGGGAAGGCCCTAAGATACTGACATCAGACATCATTCCAGAAAATACAACCCTCCCCCATCACCTTACAGTAAAGTTCAAATTTGGCAAGTCACTCCACACACTTTCCATCAGGATTTTAGCTCCCCTGAACAATGCAAGGATCACTGGAAATTTGTGGCAAGTATCTAGCTTGGAAAATGGAGAACAAATAAGACAGAAAAATAGCAACGTAGGGAAATGGAGCCCATGCAGAAAAAGAAAAAAAAATCACGAATATATTTAGAGAGATAGACAAAACTATTTGCAGCCATGAAACAAGAATAAGTTACTATCAATAAGGAACATTTCAAGAACAAAAGTAAGCTCTTCAAAGTTAAAAACATGGGAGCAGAAGTATAAAAAAAAGTATGTTATAGAGTTTGGAAGATAAATTTGAGGAGTCATTCAGAAAGAAACACACAGAAACCAGGAGTGGAAAGAAGTCCAGTGTCCAAAAACAGCTGTTCCACAAAGAGACATCAGAGAAAACAAGGTGACGTGGTCAAATAATTCAAGACAAATTTCCAGAACTGAAAGGCATGACTTGCTAGATTGGAAAAGCCTATCTAAAACCCAGAAGAATGAATGGACATAGAGCATGTTGTCATTAGGGTTCTTTGCCCTATGAAAAAACTTTCCAAGTTTGCAGAGAGGAAAAAAAAAGGAAACAGGAATTAGATTGGTTATGCATTTTTCAACAGAAATACCAGAAGCAAAATGACGATGTAGCAAAACTTTAAGTTTCCAAAGGAAAATTATTTCCAAACTGTAATTCTATACCTAGCTAAACTAGGCCAGTAATAATGACATTTTCAAAACATTCAAGATCTCAAAAACCTTTTCTCTTATACACTATATACCTTTTCAAAGATGCTTGAGGAGAACTTGCTGCAACCAAGGAAAAGTATGTGATGCAGAATACAAGAGTTAAGACATTCCGCATAGTCCAATACCAAGGGAGGCAGTGAAGGAAGATCCCAGTCTGAGAGATGTAGAAGATACTGGTCCCGATTGGAACAGTGTGACTTAAGAGAGCTGTCACCACAGAGTGCCATTACATCATCTTTTTATCTGAGGACAGAATGGCAGGGTAAATCCAGCCCTGATCCTGATCTGTGTACTCCTGTCCCTGCCTTATGGTGGTGAAGTACCTGCTTGCTCCTTCATTCCCTGTTGCTTGGATTAGCTGCCCATTCCATAGGAATGTTCTGTTTTTTCCTCTGTTGGGAGATGGTGGGAGACCATAGGTAGCTAGGGGGAAAAAAGAGAGGGAAGGAGGGGGAGAGAGAGAGAGAGAGAGAGAGAGCATACGCACGAGCTGTACACCCTCCCTGTGTATATTTGCTGTAGACACCCAGTACCCAGCTCACACTATATCCTCCCAGATTGCCAATATTTGGTAAACCCTCCTTCCAGAAACCAACTCGTCAAATTTTCAAATGATATACCTAGAAGGTGGGAGGGATGGAGGTAAGAAGGATGGAAGGAGAGAACAAAAGAGGAAAGAGGAATGTTACTGTAATATGGAACACAATTTTAAAACATTCTTTAATTTAAATATTTGAATTTCATTAAAAAGTTTTCAGTTATTTATGTTTTTATAACTACAGACAAAAGGGTCTTAACAACACTATTTTAAATTTCTTGGTTAAATGCTGTGCTGGATAATTCAGATGATCAGAAGCAGAGGTAGACATTTTTCTTTTCCTTTCCTACCAGCATCTGAACACCCTTCTTCTTTACCAGGAATCCCATACCATGTGAATGTGAGTGAGACACAAAACCCCATAGATTCTGAGAGAAGCTGAAAGGAACAAATGTTCCCTCTCCCCGTCACCTAAAACCCAGGGGATAGGTATATAAGTTAGACTTCTCACTGTCTTCCCACCCAGCCCTGTGCTCTAAAGGAGTGACCTAGACATGAGGGTGGTTAAGAAACTCCTCACACCATAGTAATGGAACCCAGACCGTCTAGGGCATGGCCTTGGCCACAGTCCCCAGGGCCTAGCTACCCTTGGTTTCTGCTTATCATCTATAATCTCCACTGAGTTCTTGAGCCTTCTTATTGATTCTGTGTTACCCATGACCTTTGGATAAGATCATTTCTGCTAAGTTTCAAAAACTAAAAAGAATATAAAATGCAATTAATTCATCAATCTTTCTAGTTTGCTTACATGTGGTATCTCTAAATTTTGATCTCAAACCCGGAAATAATTAGTTTGTTGTATATATATATTATGTCTTGTTTTCCTATTCCACCTGACAAATTACCACCAACTTTATGACTGAAAAGAACACTAATTTATTCTTATAGTTCTCTAGGCTCTAAATATAAAAATAGGTTTCAGGGACTAAAATCAAGCTGTCAGTAGGATGTCATTCCTTCTAGTAGCTCTAGGGGATAATCCATTCATTGTCTTTTCCAGCTTTGCCAATAAAGTGACATATTTAAAGGTTCTGTGGATCAGTGCTTTGGTGGACCATAATTCTATTTACTGCAACATCCACAATAATTTTATACCATTATCTTTTTCTTTTCACAGTTTGCAAGTATCAGGTGGCTTAAAAAAAAAAGAATGCTTGACTCCTGAATAATTTGCCTTTTAATCTTTCAATTTGGAAAACATAAATAAATAAGTACACAATGCAAAATTTTCACTTAAAAAAATCACCCAAATATGTGGGTGATTTAAAAAATTTAAATTTAAATTTAAATTTAAAAAATTTCAAACTGCTCTCTGAAAATAAGAAATGAACATTTATCATTTCAAACATTACATTTATGTAAATGGCCACACCTTGACATAGAGTTGGCCAATTAAACATTTATATAGTACTGATTAAGGGGAGTACTCTCTGAAAATCTGGGCAGAAAGAAAAAAAAAAGTATATTCTCTCTTCCTGAAGAATGTATCATTTAGTTGACAAGATCACAAAAGAGGCCATCCCCTCAGTACTGGAGAAATGGAGCCATTGGAAATTCCAGCCGTGTAGCAAAGGAGAATGTGCATTCCCACAGGTTTCTCCATCAGCTACTGGGTTGATGTGTACTCTGTCCTCTTACCATTTTAGAGGCTATTCTAATAGGCTGTAAACAGATATGGCCCTTTGAGGAGTTTAAAACTCCCGAAATTGTAGACATGATGGAATTTCAGTGGGAGCACTGAGCAAGTACACAGATAAATTACTAAAAACATATATCATAGCATGACCATATGAAGATGGTCTATCCTAAGGGGTGTGAGATATTTACCAGAGCATACCAACAGAGCATCAACCAGACCTGTGGTCTGCTCAGATATGGGCAAGTCACAGAGAGGATGTATATTTCTTATTGTAGATAGGAAAACTTGTATTTCCCAAGTGTTTTCTGTGTCCTACAAGCTTTCTACATGTTTTCTCATGTTATCCTTGGCAGTAACTCCTGTTTTAGCAGATGAGGAAATGGGTGTTAACTAAGCCCAGTGTCTTAGCTAAATGGATCTAGGGCCTAAGTGGCAGAGCTGGGCTTCCAACCCAGGTGGGTTTGAGTCTTTCCACTATAGCGCCCTATCTCAGACAATGTACGTCTCAAAGGTTACCCAAATTTATTGAGTCTAAATGGTCTTGGAGAAGAAAATATCTCACTTAAAAAAAAGGCACAGGACTAGGGAACATCTTTCCTTTCTATTATCTTGACGCACTGAGCCCAGAAGGAACAGATAACATTGTACTGGGGCTACTGTTCTGATTTAAATTCAAGAAGCCACCTGAATGCCTTCTTCCCTGTGGCAGGCCAGGACATTTCAAGTTCTTGTTTTAGAATGAGGATGGTTTGGGGCGCCTGGGTGGCTCAGTGGGTTGAGTCTCTGCCTTTGGCTCAGGTCGTGATCCCTGGGGTTCTGGGATCAAGCCCCATGTCGGGCTCTCTGCTCAGCAGGGAGCCTGCTTCCCCCCTCTCTGTCTCTGCCTGCCCCCTGCCTATTTGTGATCTCTGCCTGTCAAATAAATAAAATATTAAAAAAAAAGAATGAGGATGGTTTGTATAAGGTTTTTCTCCCTCAGTCTTGAGTATTGGAAGCCTTCAAATTCCCGTTAGAACTGGTTCTTGATTTCCCAACTGGATAGTGAGCAGAAGAAACACTGTCCTCTCTGTGGACCCAATCCAATGAGTAGATGTCCAGGATAGAATTAATGCCAGTGCTGAGAGGAATTTTAGAGCTTATCCATGCTAAGCGTCTCTGTAACCCAACCAACGTGATTTCACTCCTTGGTGAGTCAGAAACTGTGCCAGGTGGAGTTGTTACAGCAAATAAGGAGATCACAGAGAATGAGAATGATTTCCAAATCTGTGACTCTCTGAACAAGGGTGGATGGGTTCCTTTTATTTAGGGTTGGGATGAATATTTAGATAGAGCAGCCTTGTCATCATATGGAGAGGCAGGCATAAGGTCATGCGTGCACCTTAAGGAAACATTCCTGCACACACATGGTATGTTATGTAAATGCAGCTTGTACTCCTCCTTGGGCAGAGATTTTAGCATTACAATGAGGTAAAGGTAGTTGTTGGTCATTCTAAAGGTCACTCCATGGTCCATCTGCACAGGCGCAAGTCAGAGGTTAAGTTCAGACTGGTCTGAGTGGTCTGGACCCGCTGGAGGTTCTGTCCTGGCCGTCGCCTTCTCTCCAGGGGCAACTTCACTTTCCATCTGCCTCAGAGATACACTAGAAAGAAGAGCTTAAGGAAAAATGTGGGACCAAGGTCAATGAGTACTAGCAGGTGGGCAGTGAAGGTCGTGTGTGGGGTCTCGCTGGCAACGCTTTGTTTTTAATTGGTGAGGTAACTGGTGTTCAGGGATAGCCTGTGATTATCCGTGTGGTTTCAGAGCCGGACATAGAGTCCAGGTCTCCTCTCTTCAGGCCAACAGTTCAAGATACCACACTTCCTCCTGCTTTTTACAAATGGGAACTGAGAAATTCTTTCTTCATTTCTTCTTTTCTCTTTCCTCCATCCCTTCTTCCCTTCCCTTCCCTTCTCTCTTATTTTCCTTTCTTCTTCTTTTTGTTGGGTGCAGAGATAGGGGTGTGAGTGTGGGGCTCTGCTTCAAGGCAGAAAGAGGAATGAAGAACTAGAGGCGTATGGTCTGGTTATTAGTGACTCCCCTGTTAGGCATAGAAGTAAAATTCTTTCCCTCAAAAACAAACAAGTAAATAGGACCCTAACCTACCATACTCTGGGTATTTAAGGCAAAGTACTCACCATCAGGTAATTTTAAAATGTAAGCCATGTAATGATAAAAACTTGGGAAATTAACTACTGATCTTGGGGTAAATAACTGTGCGTGTGAACCTGTTATTTGAAGGAAAACAAATCAGGTAGTGATTCATCAGAATGTAAATTCGGAAAACCTACTCCATGTGACTTTTTTCCCACTGACATGATACTTCAAGTCTTAAGAAAAATCCAGATTTTCCCTTCTTTATTCCTTCCCTTCCTTTTTAATTCCCTTCCTCCTCTTCTTTTTTTCTATGAAGTATGGGCTTACATATTTTTTCTCATTAAGTCACTGTTGTGGGTTAAATTGTATCCCCCTACAATATATGTTAAAATCCTAAGCTTTGGTGCCAGTGAATATGACCTTACTTGGAAATAGGGTCTCTGCAGGGGTACTCAGATTAAGATGACACCATGCTTGGTGAGGATGGTCCCTAATCCAATGTGTCTGGTGTCCTTATAAGAAGAGAAAGAGACACACAGGAAAAACGTAATGTAATAATGCATTCTGAGATGAGAGAGATGTGTCTACAAGCCAAGGAACACCAAACATTTCCAGCAACACCAGAAGCTAAGAAGAAAGTACAGGACAAATCCTCCCCTAGAGGGTTCCCCTTTCTCCACATCCTCTCCAACACACGTTGTTTCCTGTCTTGCTAATTTTGGCCATTCTAACTGGTGTGAGGTGGTATCTCAATGTGGTTTTAATTTGAATCTCCCTGATGGCTAGTGATGATGAACATTTTTTTATGTGTCTGATAGCCATTTGAATGTCTTCATTGGAGAAGTGTCTGTTCATATCTTCTGCCCATTTTTTGATATGATTATCTGTTTTGTGTACGTTGAGTTTGAGAAGTTCTTTATAGATCCTGGATATCAACCTTTTGTCTGTACTGTCATTTGCAAATATCTTCTCCCATTCTGTGGGTTGCCTCTTTGCTTTGTTGACTATTTCCTTTGCTGTGCAGAAGCTTTTGACCTTGATGAAGTCCCAAAAGTTAATTTTCACTTTTGTTTCCTTTGCCTTTGGAGACATATCTTGAAAGAAGTTGCTGTGGCTGTTGGAGCGGATGTGGAGAAAGGGGAACCCTCTTACACTTTTGGTGGGAATGCAAGTTGGTGCAGCCACTCTGGAGAACAGTGTGGAGATTCCTCAAGAAATTAAAAATAGAGCTTCCCTATGACCCTGCAATTGCACTACTCGGTATTTACCCCAAAGATACGGATGTGGTGAAAAGAAGGGCCATCTTAACCCCAATGTTTATAGCAGCAATGGCCATGGTCGCCAAACTGTGGGGAAAGAAGCAAGATGCCTTCAATGGACGAATGGATAAAGAAGATGTGGTCCATATACACTATGGAGTATTATGCCTCCATCAGAAAGGATGAATACCTGACTTTTGTAGCAACATGGATGGGACTGGAAGAGATTATGCTGAGTGAAATAAGTCAAGCAGAGAGAGTCAATTATCATATGGTTTCACTTATTTGTGGAGCATAAAAAATAACATGGAGGACATGGGGAGATGGAGAGGAGAAGTGAGTTGAGGGAAATTGGAGGGGGAGATGAACCATGAGAGACTATGGACTCTGAAAATCAACCTGAGAGTTTTGAAGGGGCGGGGGGTGGGAGGTTGGGGAAGCCAGGTGGTGGGTATTGTGGAGGGCACGCATTGCATGGAGCACTGGGTGTGGTGTAAAACTATGAACTCTGTTACACTGAAAAGAAATAAAAAAAAAATTAAAAAATGAACCAGAATAGTGGGAACAAATTAAAAATTAAATGTTGTATCTATGAAGTAGTAGTGATTGTTCTCTTCTCGGCTGGTTAGCTTTCTGGGGGAGGGGCCTGCCTCATCTGTTTTCAGGCAGTGTTTCCTGAGTTAAGTCCTCCCGCCCCCCTCCAGGGGGTGGGCTCTGAGGAAACGGGGCCTTCAGGCTTTTGTTCTCTGGAGGTTTTTATGTCTGTTCATTTGTTTTCTCTCCCCTTGGCAGCTCCCGATGGTTCTTGGAGGTTTAGAGGAAAGCAAACTGCACCCAGACCTCCCTCCCAGAGAGAAGCCCCAGTCCATTCCAGTTTGGGTGCTGCAGAGTAGGTTCCCAGCCGCGATCTCTGGGGACACCTGTGTGTACTGCATGTACTCAAAACCACAACAGCGGCAGCTGTCTGGGCAGCTCCAGACCGCCAGAGAGGTTCCAAGCAGTGATCTCACACTGAGATTTTCCTGCTGGCCTGGGCTGGGAGCGCTCACACTTTCCGGGTCCGAGAGCACTTAAATTTTTTTTAAATTTATTTATTTGTCAGAGAGAGAGAGAGGGAGAGAGGCTAGCGAGCACAGGCAGAGTGGCAGGCAGAGGCAGAGGGAGAAGCAGGCTCCCTGCTGAGCAAGGAGCCCAATGCAGGACTCAATCCCAGGACACTGGGATCATGACCTGAGCCGAAGGCAGCCACTCAACCAACTGAGCCACCCAGGCATCCCCATTACATCATTTTTTTATCTGAGGACAGAATGGCAGGGTAAATCCGGCCCTGATCCTGATCTTTGTACTCCTGTCCTTGCCTTATGGTCATGAAGTACCTGCTTGCTCCTTCATTCCCTGTTGCTTGTATTAGCTGCCCATTCCATAGGAGTGTTCTGTTTTTTCCTCTGTTGGTAGATGGTGGGAGGCCATAGGTAGCTAGGGGGAAAAAAAGAGAGGGATGGAGGGAGAGAAAGAGAGAGAGAGAGAGAGAGAGAGAGAGAGAAAGAGAGAGAGATGGTGCACACACAAGCTGTACACCCTCCCTGTGTATATTTGCTGTAGACTCCTGGTACCCAGCTCACTCTATATCCTCCAGGATTGCCAATATTTGGTAAACCCTCTTTCCGGAAACCAATTCATCAAATTTTCAAATGATATACCTAGAAGGTAGGAGGGATGGAGGTAAGAAGGATGTGGAAGGAGAGAGCAAAAGAGGAAAGAGGAATGTTACTGTAATATGGAACACAATTATAAAACATTCTCTAATTTAAATATTTGAATTTCATTAAGTTTTCAGTTATTTGTGTTTTTATAACTACAGACAAAAGGGTCTTAACAACACTATTTTAAATTTCTTGATTAAATACTGTGCTGGATAATTCAGATGATCAGAAGCAATGGAAGACATTTGTCTTTTCCTTTCCTACCAGCACCTGAACACCCTTATTCTTTACCAGGAATCCCATACCATGTGAATGTGAGTGAGACACAAAACCCCATGGATCCTGAGAGAAGCTGAAAGGAACAAATGTTCCCTCTCCCCGTCACCTAAAACCCAGGGGATAGGTATATAAGTTAGACTTCTCACTGTCTTCCCACCCAGCCCTGTGCTCTAAAGGAGTGACCTAGACCTGAGAGTGGTTAAGAAACTCCTCACACCATAGTAATGGAACCCAGACCCTCTAGGGCATGTACTTGGCCACAGTCCCCAGGGCCTAGCTACCATTAGTTTCTGCTTATCATCTATAATCTCCACTGAGTTCTTGAACCTTCTTATTGATTCTGTGTTACCCATGACCTTTGGATAAGATCATTTCTGCTAAGTTTCAAAAACTAAAAAGAATATAAAATGCAATTAATTCATCAATCTTTCTAGTTTGCTTACATGTGGCATCTCTAAATTTTGATCTCAAACCCGGAAATAATTAGTTTGTTGTATATATTATTATGTCTTGTTTTCCTACTCCACCTGGCAAATTACCACCAACTTTATGACTGAAAAGAACGCTAACTTATTCTTATAGTTCTGTAGGCCCTAAGTATAAAAATAGGTCTCAGGGACTAAAATCAAGCTGTCAGTAGGATGTCATTCCTTCTAGTAGCTCTAGGGGATAATCCATTCATTGTCTTTTCCAGCTTTGCCAATAAAGTGACATATTTACAGGTTCTGTGGATCAGTGCTTTGGTGGACCATAATTCTATCTACTGCAATATCCACAATAATTTTATACCATTACCTTTTTCTTTTCACAGTTTGCAAGTATCAGGTGGCTTAAAAAAAGAGAATGCTTGACTCCTGAATAATTTGCCTTTTAATCTTTCAATTTGGAAAACATAAATAAATAAGTACACAATGCAAAATTTTCACTTTAAAAAAATATATGTGAGTGATTTAAAAAATTCCAATTTCTCTGAATTTCTCTGAAAATAAGAAATGAACATTTATCATTTCAAACATTACATTTATGTAAATGGCCACACCTTGACATAGAGTTGGCCAATTAAACATTTATATAGCACTGATTAGGGTGAGTACTCTCTGAAAGTCTGGGCAGAAAGAAAAAAAAAGGTATATTCTCTCTTCCTAAAGAATGTATCATTTAGTTGACAAGATCAAAAAAGAGGCTATCCCCTCAGTACTGGAGAAAATGGAGCCATTGGAAATTCCAGCCGTGTGGCAAAGGAGAATGTGCATTCCCACAGGTTTATCCACCAGCTACTGGGTTGATGTGTATTCTGTCCTCTTACCATTTTAGAGGCTATTCAAATGGCTTTAAAGAGATATGGCCCTTTGAGGAGTTTAAATCACCCGAGATTGTAGACATGATGGAATTTCAGTGGGAGCACTGAGCAAGTACACAGATAAATTACTAAAAACATATATCATAGCATGACCATGTGAAGATGGTCTATCCTAAGGGGTGTGAGATATTTACCAGAGAATACCAACAGAGCATAAACCAGACCTGTGGTCTGCTCAGATATGGGCAAGTCACAGAGAGGATGTATATTTCTTATTGTAGATAGGAAAACTCGTATTTCCCAAGTGTTTTCTGTGTCCTACAAGCTTTCTACATGTTTTCTCATGTTATCCTTGGCAGTAACTCCTGTTTTGACAGATGAGGAAATGGGTGTTAACTAAGCCCAGTGTCTTAGCTAAATGGATCTAGGGTCTAAGTGGCAGAGCTGGGCTTCCAATCCAGGTGGATTTGAGTCTTTCCATGATAGTGCCCTATCTCAGACAATGTACGTCTCAAAGGTCACCCAAATTTATTGAGTCTAAATGGTCTTGGAGAAGAAAATATCTCACTTAAAAAAAAGGCACAGGACTAGGAAACATCTTTTCTTTCTATTGTCTTGACACACTGAGCCCAGAAGGAACAGATAACATTGTACTGGGGCTACTGTTCTGATTCAAATTCAAGAAGCCACCTGAATGCCTTCTTCCCTGTGGCAGGCCAGGACATTTCAAGTTCTTGTTTTAGAATGAGGATGGTTTGGGGGCGCCTGGGTGGCTCAGTGGGTTGAGCCTCTGCCTTCGGCTCAGGTCGTGATCCCCAGGGTTCTGGGATCAAGCCCTGCGTCGTGCTCTCTGCTCAGTGGGGAACCTGCTTCCCCCCTCTCTGTCTCTCCCTGCCTCTCTGCCTACTTGTGATCTCCGTCTGTCAAATAAATAAAATCTTAAAAAATAGAATGAGGATGATTTGTATAAGGTTTTTCTCCCTCAGTCTTGAGTATTGGAAGCCTTCAAATTCCCGTTAGAACTGGTTCTTGATTTCCCAACTGGATAGTGAGCAGAAGAAACACTGTCCTCTCTGTGGACCCAATCCAATGAGTAGATGTCCAGGATAGAATTAATGCCAGTGCTGAGAGGGATTTTAGAGCTTATTCATGCTAAGCGTCTCTGTAACCCAACCAACGTGATTTCACTCCTTTGTGAGTCAGAAACTGTGCCAGGTGGAGTTGTTACACAAAGTATCTATTTGCAGCAAATAAGGAGATCACGGAGAATGAGAATGATTTCCAAATCTGTGACTCCCTGGGCAAGGGTGGATGGGTTCATTTTATTTAGGGTTGGGATGAATATTTAGATAGAGAAGTCTTGTCATTGTATGGAGAGGCAGGCATAAGGTCATGCATGCACCTTAAGGAAACATTCCTGCACACACATGGTATGTTATGTAAATGCAGCTTGTACTCCTCCTTGGGCAGAGATTTTAGCATTACAATCAGGTAAAGGTAGTTGTTGGTCGTTCTAAAGGTCACTCCATGGTCCATCTGCACAGGTGCGAGTCAGAGGTTAAGCTCAGACAGGTCTTCGTGGTCTGGACTCACTGGAGGTTCTGTCCTGGCCGTCGCCTTCTCTCCAGGGGCAACTTCACTTTCCATCTGCCTCAGAGATACACTAGAAAGAAGAGCTTAAGGAAAAATGTGTGACCAAGGTCAATGAGTACTAGCAGGTGGGCAGTGAAGGTCGTGTGTGGGGTCTCGCTGGCAACACTTTGTTTTTAATTGGTGAGGCAACTGGTGTTCAGGGATAGCCTGTGATTATCTGTGTGGTTTTAGAGCCGAACGTAGAGTCCAGGTCTCCTCTCTTCGGGCCAACAGTTCAAGATACCACACTTCCTCCTACTTTTTAGTAATATAATGCACATGAAGCAAACCTCAAAATGCTCCAAAGGGTATACTGAGGGGTAAACTCATTCTCACCCATGTCTCCTAGCTCCCCAATTTTCTTCTGCTGATTTTCTTCTGTATCTTTCCATGGGTAGCCTGTACCTATATAAGCATGTGTGTATCTATAACCTTTATATCACAAACCATATCATATTATATGTATCAGTTTCTTTCTTTTTCACTTAACAGTGTCTTAGAAATGGTTCATAGCTGAATATGCAGAGCTAGGTCATTCTTCTAGAAGGCTACATAATATTCCATTGTACAGGCACACCATAATTTATTTACCCATTTTTAAAATGTGTATTTAATTCCCATTCCAAACTTTGCTACAGCAGATAACGTCACGATGGTAGGCATTCTGCATGAGAATGGACAGATCTGTAAAAGAGAAACTTTCATGTCAAAGAGTACCTGTATTCAGGTGTTTGAGAGCCAATGATCTCCACACCACATTTTCCAGAGGTTCCCTACTGAGGATGCAGTATTGAAGGTAAAGCCGGAAAGCCAGCTTTCCCAGACCCTGTCACGGAAGGGTCAGCCTCCTTCTGAAAGCCCTTTCAGTACAAAAAATAAAGGATTTTTTTGCAATGGACTACTCCTGGGATAAAATTAAAAAGGCAAGGAAACTCCCAGGAGAAGTGCAGTCCCCTATGTGTGGAAAGCAGAGGCCTACTTAAAGGTAGAGCTGCCTTTACCAGGACGCCCGAAGTTCAGAAAATCATGACAGCTGTTGGGAAGTTCCAAGAGGAGAGAATGGGGCGTCAGCATGCAATAGGCAGCACCTGCCCTCAGCAGCCCATTCCCTCCCCAACCAAGTTTGGGAAAACTCAGCAGAAAGCACAAGTGCAGGGACGCCTGGGTGGCTCAGTTGGTTAAGCTGCTGCCTTCGGCTCAGGTCATGATCCCCGCGTCCTGGGATCGAGTCCCACATCGGGCTCCTTGCTCGGCAGGGAGCCTGCTTCTCCCTCTGCCTCTGCCTGCCACTCTGTCTGCCTGTGCTTGCTCGCTCTCTCCCTCTCTCTGACAAATAAATAAATTAAAAAAAAATTAAAAAAAAAAAAAAAGAAAGCACAAGTGCAGGCCCAGGCCCAGCCTGTCCCAGGGTACCTTTCAATAACAGGGTTCCTGCCGGTAAGGAGACAAATACCAGGTCCTGCCAGCAAGAAGCTGTCTTTGCTGGCCAAGGCTTTACTGGAAGTAACAGACAGCTCATAAACAAGGACAGACAGCCCCAGAAAGTTGTGGCATTTAAGGACCAGCTACTGCAACAGAAGTATACCCTCTCCATGCCCCATAGGGAGCCTGTGCCCACCCAAACGCCACCTGTGTGCACCAAGCTGCCCAGTGGCCTCCAGCCACTCTCACGATTCCTGAAGGCACTGTGTGCAGAGATGTGTGCTTACTATTTAGACAGAACACCCTTCTCCAGAATTTCCAATGAGAGGGTTTTGGAGGGGGAATTTCCTACCCCAAAATAATCCCTTGTGAGGAATAAATATTTCTCTAATGAAGTGATATCTGTTCTGTGTACTGTCTTGGGAGCATGGGTTTTGGGTAACTCAGCTCAGCCGATACTGATTGCTTCCTTTGGCTTCTAAAAGGTGACTAATCTCCTAGACCTCTTGGGAAATATGGATCATGTGCCCCCCAAAGTCCCCCAAAGCCCATTCGCTCTCTGATGAAGTTTGAGGAGATGGGCTCTCTCTCTTCTGTCCCATGGCTTAACCTTACTGAAAATGTATAGAAGCTCACACCTCTCCCCTCATTGAATGTTTTGTACTCTTTAGAGCAAATTATTCTGTATCTGAGGAGCATCAAAGACAGGTATAGTTTTCAGAAAATAATTAAGACACTGTTGTTTCTTCACTGTTATTATGTTACAGTAGCTTAATCATTACTTAGAAGTCAGTTATCAGAGGATCCCACAGGTGGATGAACTCTGAACGGGAGTGTTTTCCGGGGCAGCGGTGTTGTTTGGGTTGATCATGGGCTGGTTGGGTAGAGCCAAAGAATACCCTAGATGATGCTGAAGAATCTGTCCCATGAGTCACGTTAAACTTGACAATGAGATTTCCCACTGGAAGTGCTTCCCTTCACTGAGTGTTTCTTCAGGCTGCTGGACTGATGATGCTTTTTGCAGAACAAAAGCATCACTTAGCTGTTAGTGGTAGGAATGTTGACAAGGCAGCTAACACCTTCCAGGATAAGACACCTCTGAAGAAATGAAAAGGTGAAAGAGGGACCTTGCTGGTAGAACAAAAGTTTGTGTCTAATCATCCCCTTCTCAGGACCCTGTCCCGCTCCCCTCCTTCCTCATTCTGATCCAGGCACCACCACTTTGAGGCAGACTGGAATCTGGCACAGCCTACTAATGCCTTATGCCAAAATGGCATGGTTCTATTCCTTGAGTATGCAAGCAATGCCTGCAGGCTGTCAGGCATGGCATCCCCTTTGGGGGAAGGTAATCTTGGTGCCTGCCTCCCATCCACACTTGATGACAACATATAAGATACTGCCTTTACTATGGCTAGGATGGAGGTATGCCACTTTCAGTATTCACGGCCTTAGTGGAGCCATGATAGCTCTTCCCCAGAAGACGTGCAACTTATGAACCAGAGGTGAGTTCTAGACTGTGTACCAGGATACAGATGTTTGGGGGCTTACCATGGAACTCCATGAAATGCTTTTTTTTTTTTTTTGGGAGGGGGTCAAGACGGCACCCATTCCCACACTTACAATAGGGCTCTGGAGGGAAGGCATCTCCACCTCAGACTGGGACTCAAAATGGGGTGAGTGTGCTAGAGAACACCTGAGGTAGTCTTCTGGACAGTCTCAGGACAGCTCAGTGCTAAAACAAAAAACCAAATATCCATGACCTATCTCACTACCACACGTGTAGCTTCTTGTCCAGGTTATCATTGACCCTACACTATTTGAATGTTGGGGTTACACAATGAATGCAGATTTGACTCTGTGGAGGCCCTGAGGGGGACAATAGATGGGAAGGGTCCCCAGTCAGGGAACCTGAAGAGGTGAGGAGGGGGTACAGGAGGCTCTAACATCTATGTGGACAGACCAGCCAGTAATCCCGCCTGCCGGTTCCTACATAATCTCATTTTAGGGTCCATTATGGCCAATCCACTGCATTTCATGCCACCCTGTAGAGCTTATTACCGGCAATACTTCTGCCATTGGGAATACTATAGTCTGACATTCTGTCCCTCTGCCTCATGCCCCTGTCCTTCCAGCTTATATGTCCCTGTTAATTTTTCTACTCCACATCATCCACTTTCCACTTAGTGCCTATCCAGCAAGGTCTTGTTCTTCCTTTCCTCACACTCCAAGGTAGAACTGATGGCTTGTCGGGTAACCAACATATAAAAAGCACCAGTCCAGCATAGGAAATAGTGTCCATGGTACTGTAACAGCGTTATCTGGTGACATGTGGTAGCTGCAGTTGTGGTGAGCACAGCACAGCATAGAGTTGCATACCTGACACTAATATGATATTGCATCAGCCATTCTTCCGTTAATAAACAAAACAAAACAAAACAGGCTCTAGTACAAGTGGACGACCCCATCTAATCCCCTTCAGTCCTTCCTGTTTGGCAAAATCTTGTCTCTCTGTCTTTTTTAGAAATGCCTTTCTGTATGTAACTGATTATTGTTGGATTAAATCTCCCTTGTCAAAACTGAGTCTACTGATGCCACATGAAATTCAGCCCCAACACTACCTGGAAATCATTCATTCACTCCCCCAAATACTTATTCAAGACTTACTAACTTGAACAAAATAAATGGAATTAGGTCACTATTTCCCTAGTACATTCTCTCCTCAATGTGCTCAGATCTAATTTATTTTATTTTAAATTTTATTTGACAGAGAGCAGGAGCACAAGCAGAGGGAGTGGAAGAGGTAGAGGGGAAGCAGGCTTCCTACCAAGCAGGGAGCAGGACTCAATACCAGGACACCAGGGTCATCACCTGAACCAAAGGCAGATTCTTAAAAAAAAAACAAAAGCAAACAACAACAACAAAAAAAACAAAGGCAGATTCTTAACTAACTGAGACATCCAGGTGGCCCTCAGATCTATTTCAAATTTCTTTACTTTCCTCAAACTTAGGCCATCTTCACTTGCCAAGCAGATGTGCTGGACCACAGCTCACAAAGGAACAAGAAAGCAGTCATCGAACCTCTCACAAAACAAAACAAAACAAAACAAAACAAAACAAACCCAAATACTTCAAAAAAAAAATCTCCCCATTCTTCTTTTTCCTCTTCCTTCCTGTTATATGGAAAGCAGTTTTCCTTCCCAATCTCAAAGGACATATACTTTCTGAAATGTATTTATTGAGAGAGTTAACTTCTAGTCTTGATGGGCTAATCCACCCTTGCCAGGTTTCCTTCTGACCCCTCCTCCCTGTCCTTATGAGGCACCCAACATCTTTTTTTCATGGTTTTAGTACATCTTTTTTTAATGGTTTTTACTACAGAAATATATCCAAGAGCACATATAACAATATAACTTCCCACATATCCGCCACCCAATTTGCACTTTTATCATTGGGCACATTTGATACCGTGTGATTAGAGTGCAAAAGCCCCTGTAAAGCATCTTGCCATCCATCTCTGAGACATATGCTATGTGTCCACCTCAAAGCTCTCACATTTCTTTGATATTTTTCACCTGTGCTACACACTTATTCACAACAGGTGTATGCAGCATTGGTGTCGAAAAGGCACTGGGCTTTAGAGGCTGTTGACAATCAGTTCTGCTCTGCCTTATAGTCAACCCTGAGGAACCATTTGAGTGAACTTCTCAACCCCACAGAAGAATTAATCTTACGGAGAAAATTCAGGGCATAATTTCACTGTCCCTTAATCACACAGTAACTGTAATAAGCAAAAAGTATAAAAGAGCACCGTATATGTTGTTAAAGGCTTGACATTGTGTGTTTTCAAATATTTCGAAGAAAAATATGTCCTGTTACTTATCAAATAAACTACGGTGTTTAACCTATAATGGAGTAGATCAAACACTCCCCTCTTTCTCAAAATGCCATTAAAAGTAAAAGATTAGATGAAAATGCTCAATCTCATTAAACAACAGGAAAATGCAAATCAAAATCAATATTTAGCAAAACTTCACACCTACGACGATGGCTAAAATAAAAAAGAATACAAATGTTGGTGGGAATGTGGATAAATTAGAACCCCCATGCAATGTTGGTGGGAATGAAAAATGTACAGCTAATTTGGAAACAGTGTGGCAGTTGATAAAAAAGTTAAACATTAGAGTTAACATAGGACCCAGCAGTTCCACTTCTTGGTATATACACCCCAGAAATGAAAACGTAGGTCTGCATAAAACTTGAAAACAAATGTTTATAACTATCTTATTTTTTTAATTTCTTTTCAGCGTAACAGAATTCATAGTTTTACACCACACCCAGTGCTCCATGCAATGCGTGCCCTCCACAATACCCACCACCACACTCCCCCAACCTCCCACCCCACGCCCCTTCAAAACCCTCAGGTTATTTTTCAGAGACCATAGTCTCTCATGGTTCATCTCCCCCCAATTTCCCTCAACTCCCTTCTCCTCTCCATCTCCCCATGTCCTCCATGTTATTTGTTATGCTCCGCAAATAAGTGAAACCATATGATAATTGACTCTCTCTGCTTGACTTATTTCACTCAGCATAAGCTCTTCCAGTCCCGTCCATGTTGCTACAAAAGTTGGGTATTCATCCTTTCTGATGGAGGCATAATACTCCATAGTGTATACGGACCACATCTTCTTTATCCATTCATCTGTTGAAGGGCATCTTGATTCTTTCCACAGTTTGGTGACCGTGGCCATTGCTGCTATAAACACTGGGATACAGATGGCCCTTCTTTTCACCACATCTGTATCTTTGGGGTAAAAACCCAGTAGCACAATTGCAGGGTCATAAGGAAGCTCTATTTTTAACTTCTTGAGGAACCTCCACACTGTTCTCCAGAGTGGCTGCACCAACTTGCATTCCCACCAACAGTGTAGGAGGGTTCCCCTTTCTCCACATCCTCTCCAACACACGTTGTTTCCTGTCTTGCTGATTTTGGCCATTCTAACTGGTGTGAGGTGGTATCTCAATGT
>PISX010023018.1:0-30572 GCA_004024625.1 Mellivora capensis
CCGTTTCTCCCCTCCTCATTCTCCCTCCCTCTCCCTCCTTCCCCCCTCTCTTCACTCCTCTTTCTCCACTTTCTCTCCACCTCCCTTTCCCCCCCTGCTTTCTCCCTCCTTCTCTATCTCTCCCTCCTTCTCTCCCTTCCCTCCCCCTCTAGCTCTCCCTCCCTCTACCTCCCTCCCACCCTTCATCCTTCCTTCCCTCTCTCTCTCCCACTGTCTCCCTCCCAGGAGTGGAGGAGTATTTGGTGTAGGGAAAAATACAAGCTGGCCCTTATCCTGTATTCCAAGTTGTATAACAGAAAGCGATCTGCCAAAGCAGGAGTGAGCACTAGTATCTGTCAATCATACTTGCCCACTAGCTACTTCTATCTTAGCAGTCACTCCTCCCAGGTTCTGTAGACTGATTATGTCAGGCACCTAGTGTGGGTTTGGACATACTCACCTGGTCCTCTCTGTGGGTCAGCTCTCTGAAGGAGCCTGGCCTATAATTCCAACAAAACCAATGAGAGGTATGCTAATGAGGGAGTAATTTTATTATCTGTGTTATCCACTCTTCCTTTTCACACTCAGTCTTTAGGTGCCCAGAACTATCTTCTCTACACCTGACCACACCCTGAAAACAATACCTCCTGGACTGGCTATGCTCATTCCTTATGAAATTAAAAAAAAAAAAAAAAACACAACTGACCAGGGATTCAAAAGGAGCTTTAAAAGAGGATCTGATAAACTCATCTATACCAAGGTGTTATGGTCTGATAACCCCTTAATGTGTTATCTTTCCAAGCAGACTTGCATTATTATACAGCACAGAGAAAGTCAGTTGCTATGCATCAGCTGATAAGGCAGTGGATTCTGGCTCAATTTTCTGAACGTGAATATATTTGATGTAAGTGAATTGTAGAAACCAGGTGGTTAAGTAATAGATGATTTGGGATGTGGGAAGTATGGAGCAGATATAGGCTATTAAGAATTGAGCTTGGATTCTGTATCAAATGGGACACTTTTAACTAAAAATAACAAATTACACAACTAAATTTGACTGAAAGATTGAGGAAATTGTATTATATTATATAACAAGAATTCCAGAGTTTAGCTAATTCAGCAGCTTGAAATGTCTCCTTTTTCTGCTATACCATATGATGCAATATGGCTGTAATTGTTTTATGTAATGTGCAAATATGACATTCATTAAAAAAATTGGAGGAAGGACCTCTTCTCTGAATTGTCCGTGCATTTTTTTTTCTTCAGAAGGGATTAAAAACCTTTATAGAAATCCTTTGTATTAACTGACATGAGCTTACTGGAATAACATATACCACCAAAATTCTGAAGACCAAATAAAATAAAAGTTTATTTCTCTTTCATGCTCATGAGGATGCTCCATGCAGACACACAGGGTTCTAGGATTCTTCCATCTAGTAGCCCCAGAAACCCCCAAGGGCCTCAAAATAATCTGATGGATCCTCTACATTTGACCTATGGGTGGGAGGAAAGATAGTATGGAGAAGGGATAGAAAGGACATAATCTCACTTTAGTTCACATTCCATTAGTGGAAACTAGCTATACGACCTCACTCAGATGCAAAGGGCTGGGGAATGTAATCTAATTCTGTGCCCCAAAAGAGAGGAGAATGTGGATATTGGTGAGCACCATCAATGTTTGTCACATACCCCATCAGATAACCTCAGTTCCCATTGGCCAGGAGTGGGTCACAGATGGCTAAACAGTCACTGTCAAGAAGAATAAGAATTACCAAATTGGCTTATGTGATACACAGATCTTTGTGATCGCTAAAGACCCTACCTTCTTGTATTAATGACCTTGAAAAATCTTCTACCCTTGAATTTGAATGGGATTTGTGACTTTCTTCTTACCAATATAATATGGCAAAAGTATGTGATGTCACTATTATATAGAAAGGTGATGGATGTCACTTTTATAATTATATTATATAGCATTATATAAGACTATCTCTAGAGATTCTCCTTGCTGATTTGATGAAGTGAGCTGCCACATTGAAGAATCCACATGGCAAAAATCTGTGAAGATTTTAGGAATGAGTGGCCTTGGGCCAAAATCCAACAAGAAAATGAAGCCCTATATATCCTGCTGTTGCAAGGAAATTAATTCTGCCAACAATGTGAGGAAACTTGGAAACAGATGCTTTTCCAGTCAAGCTTCCAGAAGAGAAGGAGCCCTCGCTGACATCATGATGGCAGCCCTGTGAGACCCAGAGCAGAAGACCCAGCTAAGCCACATAGACCTGGACTCCTGACCCATAGAAACTGTGACATAATAGATATGTGTTATTTGAAGCCACTAAGTGTGTGACAATTTTTTTTGTGCAGCAATAGATCAATCATGATTACCTGCTGGAAGTAGAAGGAAGCCAAATTATCTTACCCACCTGAGAATGAAGACTTTTCCAGGAAAGCCTATGGTATGCCTGGCCATTGATATACCATGGACAGAGTTTGTCATAGACTACATTCAACAAACAAGCAAATAAATAAGTAAAGATTAGGCTATTTAGTTGTAGAACCTCATGTTGCAGTAGTCTCTGGAACAAACATATAAATCTTTGTAGGATATTATACGTAATAATATTTTAACAAAATTAGAATATTGGGAATATAAAATGGAAATAAGTGTCATGACATTTAGTGTAAGACAGTAGACATCAGCATTCATTAGGTACCAGGCCTCTTTGAGAATCTGATGAAATTCTGGAGACACATTTTTCAGAAAAAAAGATACTCAAATACCTACACATAAAATTTTGCTTACGCTTTTAGGAAATTAAGACACTGCCTGAGGCCCATCCAGAGGTCCCCAGGATAGGAACATACTACATGGGGCTGAGTGACCTGGACTTCTGGGTCACATAGATGTGAGAGAGTAACATCAGATGACAGAGCTGTACAGAGGAAGAAAGTGTTCTCAGACAACCTCACCTTGACTTTATATACAGAAAAAGTTTCAGACTGTGACCCAGGACTCACCTAAAAGAGTTGGGGCTGAAAAGAGTAGAGAGAGCATCCAAGGCTGCAGGGCTGATGGTCAGGAATTAAGACAGGGTTTCTTGATTAGCCTCAACCAGGAAATAGCTTGAGGAAAATGCAGAACAGCCAGGGGTCTTGAATAAAGGAAGGTACTAGAAAAGTACTAGAAAGGGGAGAGGATGAGAAAGTAGAAGACCAAGAATTTTAGGAGCAAGAACTACACTTTACGTGGATGAGGACATTACCATCTCTACCTACCCTGTCATCTCTCTTGGAGCCAGAAGATAGATATAAAAAGGATAAGTAGAAGTTGTATTTCTACGTGATCTTTGAGAATTGTTTGATTTTGTTTTCAATTCAATAATGATATTAGAAAAAATAATATCAGCATTTTCCAAGTGATGCAGTAACTACCTTATAACCAACTGCTGATTTCATTGCCCATATTTGCTTTTGCACTGTGATTGTGTCAGTAGCAATTAGCAGTACAATAATTGACGTGGTCTAGTGAGAAAAGAATAGAAGGGAAATTATAACATAAATAGTGCTCTCCTGCCAAATGAAAATCAAATGAGTTCATGGATGTCAGTGCATTAGTGGGAAAATTGAATTGTCACATGGCACATGGAAGCAGAAGCAGGCCTAACTCAAAGGACATATTGGATGTATTCATGCCCTTTGGGGGTGACAGTTTTAGTAAGCAATACTGACTGTAACATTGAATTAATTTTGTAAATTTAAACTATTTGGAGTCTGTAATTTTCTTTGTGCTTAATCTGCAAATTCATTTTGATTTTGTGGCAACTATCAGAGCTGTTGAAAGATATCTGTGTTTCTTTCTTCCTGGACACATGGCAGGATGGCACTCGGAGGTCCTTTCTGTTGAGTAGGACATGGGATTAGTTCTTGTCAGTGAGTTGTGAGAACAAAGTGATGGAGTCAGAGCATTTCATTGCAGTATAATTTCCTCTAGGGTTCTCTCTGCCTCTAGCAACATTTGGAATTGGACTGAGTAGCTACCAGTATGCTGCCCCAGTTTCTCTCTAGCTGTCTCTGTACATTCTCTGGGGGGTAGATCTACACGGAAAGGATCTATGGTCTCCCTTACACTCTTATTTCTGTTTGCGTTTGGCCAATGGAAAGTTTTGGTAGAACACCACAGGACAAAAGGAGAATGAGGTAGAACTAATAAGTCCCCTGGTTTATTCTCTGCCAGGTCACTCTGAGTTGGCTGCATCCTTCCTGTCAGTGACTCTGGGTTCTGATAACTTCTTGCCTACCTGTCCCTTCAGGGTAAGGGTGGCTAGTCATTACTTGCCTTCAGGTACTAATTATTATTACTAACTAGTTTCCTTAAACTCTGCCTACACCCTTGTAAATAGTAGCAAAATAGTAGACATAATGTTCCTCAAATTCCTCAGTTTGAGTGTGCTTTTCCCTTCTTGCCAGAACGTGGCTGATGGCCGTAGTGGCTGCTGCCACTGTTCCTTGGTGATCTGTGACGTCACGTAGTGTGAGAAGAAGTAGATCTTTGCTCTCTACTGTCACTAAGATTTGGGAATTACTGTAACAAGCTATTCTGAGCAATATACATTTTGTGATTACTTAAGGGGTTAAATATAATAAATTAATACCCGGGTTTTTAATGTGTATAGATATCTTAAAACTATAAGTTATCATTGTAGAGGATTCACAGTAAATGTTTGTCTCTAAAAATTTTGTTCCCTACATATATCTTATGATGAGAAACACTAATAAGGGGTGAAGATTTTGAAATAAGGCAGTCTTTGAGTTGGTGTTCTGGTGTTGCAATTTACTCTAGACAATGCTTTATAAGCCATGGCTTCCACATGTACAAAAGAAAGAGAGCAGATCTCACTCATAGGAAAGTTGTAAGGTTTAGACAACGCATGTAAAATGCTTAGCAGATAGTTACACGTCTAGCATTTGCTCTACAAATAATGGTGAATACTAATTTATTAATAATAGCTACAATCAAATTGTTAGCAACAAGAGCTTGAAAAGGTAAGATCCTAGAGAAGGAACGCGTCAAATAACTTGGCCAGTGATGAGGGAGAAGCCAGACAAAGAAAGGGTTGAGAGTGAAAAAGGCAATCTGAGTAGAAGGAACAACTTCTACTTCTGAAGTCAGAAGGCAGGGGAACTTTTGGAGACTCCAGGGAGGGCGTGGCCTATGATGAGTCCAGTGATGGAAATTGGAGTTTACCATGATTGGCTGAGACACAAAACTAGAAAGTTGCTGGAGTATCTCTGATAAGTTAGAAGCATGAGGTGTGGAGGTGAGTCAAAGGTCCCAATTTCCACCTTCCTCCCCATATATTTGATCCAAAAACTCCAAAAAAGTGGCATTAAAATTACCCCTGAAATAGACCATGCAGTGCCAGTGCACAGTACCTGCCTTTGTTAAAATCTGATACAGCAAGGTAACTCAAAAGCAGGCCTGCTGCCAGTACCTTGGTCCTTCTACAGTTTGGAATTGTCATGGCTGTCAGATGGCTACCCAGAGGTGAATGACCTATCCTGATGAAATTTAACTTTTTTATGTTGGTAATCAACTATCCCAGCACAACTGAGATACAATCTTTTCTATACTGATCTGCAAAACTATGTGTAGAATGTCAACTTCCTCTGTAAGCATAGATCTGTTTTTGTACCCTCTATTCAGTTCTACTGATAAATTAATCTGCATAAGCACTAATGACACATTATATTAATTGCTATGAATTTAGTAGTAAGTTTTAGTATCAGGTAGAGCAAATCCTTTTCCTTTCTTTTCTTGAGGAGAATCTTATCTATCTGGCCCTTTGGTCTTCATAACTTGTTGTCAGTTCTAGATAGAAGTCTATTGGTATTTTTACCGAAATCACATCAAATCCATAGATCAATCTGAGGATAACTGGAATCATTTTGAAACTGTCTTCCTACTTTTGAACATAATATATCTATTCATTTAGATCTAATTAAATGTCTTTCATTAATGTTTTTAAATTTTCTTCATAAAGATTTAGAATTCTTTTGGAAGATTTGTGCTTAGATAAATAATAATGTGGCATGTAAATGTTCTTTTCTAACTTTGTTTTTGCTAGTCTATGGAAATAAAATGTAAATTTGTATATTAATCTTTTTTTCAGCAACCTTGCTAAATTCTCTTCTAAGATTGATTTGTAGACTCTTTCAGGTCTTCTACATAAAAATATTGTCTTTGAAGAATGATAACTTCTCCCTTCCATGTTTTGGACTGTTTAAGAAACACAGATCATTTTCTCCCTTTTGCACTCTCCCTTATATCTTAGAGGTAGAAGCCTAGAAAGTACATTTACCAGAATCTCTACCATGAGACTTTTCAACTGGATTCCACCACTGAGGGGCACTTATGCAAGGTTTGAAGGATATAAGAGAGGTCAGAGCCAAATCAGTATTCTTCTAAGAGCAGCAGTCACAGTTATGAGCTTTGACAAATGAGGTTATATAGGAGTGTTTTACAAACCAGTCACTTCAGGTTAGAGGCAGTATCACCAGTCAGTAACTTCCTAGATTTCTTGCAACTTCATAGTTCCCCATAGCTATCTGCCCACCACTGAAACCTAGTGATAGCTTTCCTTTACTTTTATTCCTATAGTCCCTCTTATATTTTTGAGCACTTAAAGATCTTCCTGCATAAAATACTTAGTGTTTTTTATTGATCAAATTCTGACTGATTACACTACTTTGTATCAGAAATATCTTCAGGAAACAGATCTTGAATGATAGCACCTATCTTTAGTTCATGATCTGGTTATACCCAAAGGCAGTCATAGTTTTTCTGTTGGTGGAAAATGATAGAAAATACTGGTAGTTCATAACCTGATGTGTCAAAAGGATTAGGAAATTTATCAACTGTAATTATGGAAACATTATTATTTAAAGCAAGGCTATGAAAGGCCAAGTAGCTGGCTATGTAAATGAGAATGTCAAGGAGAGTTGGGTGGGCTAAACTCATGTAACTCCCCTGAAAAGCTTCGAAAAAGAAAATGATGACCTTGGTTCTTTAAATTCTCACCCAAGCTAATGTCATGAAACTTGATGCTTCTATAATTGCGCTAAAATAATATCTTATCTACCATAACTATATAAGCAATGTACCTAAAAATCACCTACAAAATTCAACCTTGTAAGTTAAAGAATCTCAACACAAATTGAATTCATGGCTTCTTATGTAAAAGAGAGAGCACTGATTGAGAAAGAATGGGCTATGAGCATTGAAATGGGGACACTTTGGTCAATTCGGATAAATTTGAATACAATGATGCTTCCTTCCTAAAAAATTCCACTTATGAACAGTTGCAGCCCATCTTCCTCTATCCAAAACACTAGTCTATCTTTGCTTAAAAATCAGGTAAATACCTCACCTGAAGCAGTTACCTTGCATGGAGATATTGATTTTCCTCAAGACCCACCCTCACCTTCATTGCCTAAAGGACACGTGATAAGTACTCATGGTTATTGGACAAACTAAAAGAATTGCAAGATCATACTAATTCATATAAAAAGAAACCAGAGGAATATGTCTAGAAATAAATTCTAGATCAGAAAAGAAGAAACACAATATAAGATTGGGTAAAATTTATTGATATGAGTATACTTAATGGAGATTCTGAATTTCATGCATTAGCTAGAACAGCTGAAAATTGTTCTAACAGTATGCTTGGTAGATTGACTGCAATCTGAAATCAGTAGAACTACAGTAAAAGAAGAAGCCAAGACTTTTTTGGTATAAGCGAAAGGAAAAACTCCAATGTCCTAAAAGACATAGAAAAATTGAAATGGATTTATCACATCTGACACTCCATCATTTTTCTATCTATCCATCCATCTATCTATCTATCCATCTATCTCCCTGGAGGGCTCAAAGGACACTTCCTTTACAAAAACAAAAACAAAAGCCCCAAAAAACCAAAACAAAAAAAAAAAATTAGCAACAGATTAGTGAAGGAGACACCAGCCTCCTTGAAAATCTCTGTAGTACCTGTTTTCTGTAGAAAGGTTTGATGCTAGCAGATGCCTTCCTAATTTCAATGGAGTTAATAATACCATAAAGTGGTAAAGGCCAAGTGGCAGAACTTAACTAACAAAGACACAGTCGGCATATTACTCAAAAAATGCAACACAGTCAGAATAGTAGACATATGTTAAACCAATAGGAGTCTTTGGTGGAAACTAGTTCATTATGATTTCTCTAGGACCAAAAAGACACTTTACTTGATATGGATGACTGAAACAATTTCTAAGTCTGATGAGCCAAATCTGGGCACCAAAATTCATGGCCTTTCACCCAAATCCAAGGTCTGAGATAGTTCGTAGACTCAAGGCTGCTTGATTAAAGACAAGAGCAGGAGTAGCTAAGTGTGAACTCTGCATCCCTACTACAAGTATGCACTGCAAATATTTTCACCTAAATTTCACCCTGAGACTTATAGCCATTCACCAGTGTGCCTGTACACATTGGAAAGGGAACTATCCATACCTTGGGGGGATTACTGGATATGACTAAGAGCAAAAACTAATCTCTAGAAAACCTAAACATCACTATAGCCCACCAATAAGAGCAAGGCTTTATGAGAGTAGAGGGCCGACCATGGCACCCCACAGTGTATCTAACCAGTCTTTCATTGAGGGTGAAACCCTTCAGGGATTGAGTATGGTATGGAGATTTCTAACTTAATTCCCCATGGCCCCTTGTATGGGTCCAGATTGTGTCTCTTGCCCCTGTGCAAATGTGGAAATAGAGGACCTGTTACTGGGAATTGGCAGAAGCCAAAGATAGCAACTGGCTTCAGCATAGCTCAAATCTCCAGATTTCTGTTTTACTTCATTTTTGTTCTTCTATGGACTTCACTTAATTTCTTAACAACTAAATGCATGCATTCCAAAATGTGGTTTATTTTCTCAATTTTATCAGCACTTCTATGTATTTTATAAGAGAGGAGTTATATTACCCAATTTGCCATATTGGTGGAAACAAAATCATCATAGTATAAACAGCACTTAGTACATTTAATTTTGTGATATGCATATGACATAAATACATACACAATATATACATATACTGTATGCTAAGTATGTGTGTATATACACATATACATATATACATATACACTTTGTATACACTAAGCACTTTGCTGGGTGCTAGGGAGCAAGCCTGGGTTTGTTGTATTTAACATTTAGGTAAGGTCTCTCTTACAAATACTGGGTGCTAGGACATCCCCTGCTTCCACATTTTTGTCAATGCTGTTTTCCTCTACCTGGAATGTCTTCTCTTCCACACTTTTACCTAGCTTATTCCTACCTGTTTTTGAAGGATATTAAGCCCCACTGTCTTCATGAATCTACTCTACATTGAATAATGTCCCCTCTGCCTTTCACTACACTGTTTGCGTTGATCAGTTTAAGATTTCCTTATGTGATTTAATATGGCCAATCTCCCTGTTTTCAACCCCCCCCCACTAAATTTCAAGCTACCTGAAGATGAAGGCTGAATCATATACCCCTCTTGAATTCTCCATGACTAACTGCACAAGTGCTGGCTACATAGAATGTGTTCAATAAATATTGAATAATTGAAGAGAAACTCAATAAACAACGATTGCTTAATTGATTAGCTTCACCAATAAGTCTTGCTTTGAACAGAGGTACAGCCAGCCAGTGAAGATACTGGGTCTCTGTGACTCTGGACAGTGGAAAGCTCCATGAAAATAAAATCTGGTGGGAGAAGGTTTCAGAGTTGAACTGCCCCAAATTCTGCAAGGTTTCAGAGTCACTTAGAGCACAGGTGTTGATTTAAATCCCAATTTCACTACCTCCTAAACATTTAAACTTGGGCAAGCTACTTAATCTCTTTAAGCCCCAGCGGCTTCATCTGTAAACTGGGAAGACATTATAGCCCCTGCTTTTCATGGTCACTGTAAGAATGCAATGAGGATGATGCACATAAAGCATTTAGTACACTGCTTAGCCCATTATAAATGCTCAATAAATGTTCATTGATTTTTAGCTACAGATTGATCATAAGAAGTAGACTGGAAAAGACACAAGGAGGAAACTTTCATTCTGTACTGATAATACCTTCCACTTTCATGTTTTACAAGCATTGCACCTTTTTAATCTCATAATGCTCTTGTCAGATAGTTAAGAATTGAAGGAATTTGTACAAGTAAGTGAGTGGTAAAGTCATTTAGAGACTGTCAACTCCTAATATGCGGTCCCTTCCTCATCCACACCTATACAGTGGGATGAGTCCAGAAAAGAAATGGCAGGTATTTGTGTACGTACCTCATACCTCCACAAATACAAGTTAAGAACCTATTGCATGCCAGGACTATGCTGGACACCAGAATCACTGTTGTGAATTAGGAATTTGAGATTGCTACTTAGAGTCTAAAGACACAGCCAAGGAGTGTGGCTGGCCCTTGCACATCACTGAAAGCATGCTGCCAGGAGGTATGGAGTGCAGAGCTAGAGCCCCTCACCCTCTCTGAAGGGAAGGGTTGTCTGGAAAACCTTCCCTGAGGAAGTGACATTTGGGATGAGACCAAATAGAGGAGATGAAGGTGACATTTCTATCCCCTATAGTGCCTGGCATTTATGTGAAAGTGTGGGGAGACAGAGCCTCCCTAGCTGCCTTCAGATCCAGGCCCACTGGGACCAAGCAGCAGGCATGGACATTCTGGCTTTGCCTTCTGCAAGGCAGAATCAGGATGTCAGTGACATAAAGCAGCACCTTCACTCCTGGTCTCTGAGTCCCTCTCCTCTCCTTTCTGTGTCACCCAGCTGCCTCCTGGGAATAAGAAAACAAAAGTTGTTGTCATTTCCCCACACTGTGTTTGATAAGGGAGAGAAAGAGAGAAGGTGACTTTCTGGATCTCTTACTTGGGATGAAGCGTTGTCATGGAAACAACCTTTCCCCTGGGATTGCTTGGACTGGCAGGAAGTGACAGCCAGAGCTGGGGACATTGGTCAGAGAGGACACAAAAGGCTGTGAAAGGAGCTTTCCCACCTGAATGCTTCCTCAAGAGTTCAGCTCTTGCTGCCCTCTCCCCTCTCAACCTACACCCATGCTCTCCACATAAATATGTCCCTCAGTGGTACCCACTTATCTCTTCAGTTGTCAACTAGACTGAAAGAAAAACATTGGCAAATCACCTGTCTACAGAATTTCACCTAGATTTGTTCATTTAATCCTCTCAACAAATCTGTATCAAAAACTAACTATATGCTAGGTGTAAACATTATTGTCACTTTATGAATGAGGAAATTGAGTCTCAGAAAGTTTAAGTGATCTACTTTGAGTCATACATTGAGTAAATGAGAAAGCAATCGAGTAAATGGTAGGGCTCAAGACAGACAACCTGACTCTAAACAAATACTTTTTCACCAGAATTCAGTGGTCTTAGGGTAATTCCATTTGGCAGTACATATGAAGAAAGACTAAATCCTGGGCATGAAAGGCAAACAATAGCTAAAGAGTTACATCAAAGAATTCATTGGCAAATTCCATTCCTTGCCTATTTAGTCTGTTAGAACACCCCCCTCCCCCACACACACACACTGAAAGTAAACTCAAGTTCTTCGTCTTGTCTTCAATACTGAGACCTCTAATATTTACACAGGAGTATACATGACAAAGATTAGCTTAAAATACCACCCACTCATGGATGAAAATTATACGCAGGCTCTGCAGAGGTGGACTGAAACGACATCCACTGCTGGACCCACAGTGGAAGTCTGTTTTTGCAAAGTCTGTTCTAATGGAAAGCACCTGTTCAGTCTTAGGAATGGTGGAAATTTGGGGAAGGAGAGTAATGCATAACCCATACACCATGGTGTGTTGGACGAAAGAGAAGGTAAAAATCCTAAACATGATGATGTTTTTACAAAGCCAGCCAGACTCTGGTGGTCAGGGGTGACAACGTTGTCACATTCACTCTCCCCTTCTCTACGACCCCTCTGCATGTGTGTATGCATTCACATATGAGAAAAATCATTAGCAAAGGAGTAAGCAGAGCTATGATGGGATTAGAGGTAAGGCTTCTCTGACACTTTTTTTTCATGTAGAATCATGGTCCCAGAATCTAATCTGCCACCTCTTGATTATATATTTCAGGCCAAATTATTCTCTGAGGCACAATTTTCTCATTTTCATCTGTAAAATGAAGGTAATAATACCAGCCTTGCTGAAACCTTGTGAGAACCCAAGGAAATTAAGCATGTGCATGAGGTGGGACCAGCCTGCATTTTGGGTTAAGGTAGAATTTGGAGTGAAAGAACACCTGCTCCTGAGTCTCTGAATACTCACCTAAGCAACCACCAGAAATTCACCGCCCCTCTAGAATTTATCATCCTCATTTCTCAGATGAGAAAAGTAATAAAATGAAATGAAAAAGACCATCATTGCCTTTCTCCTAGGTAGGGCATTGTGCAGCCAAGAATACTTACAATACTTACAACGGAGGTGCTCCTAGTCTCCACCCATGCTTCACCAGAGCTAGGGGTAAAAAGGAGTGGTGGTATGGGCCCCTCCCTACCAGAGAATAGCCCCAAGGTCACCAGTAAGAAGTATGTGGAGGCAGTTTAGACTACATTATCTTGGTTACTTGTTGGAGAAAGAAGAAGGTAGAAAACATGGTAAAGGAACCAGAGACATGGCCCGTCAGGGAGCTTCAGTGTGGAGCTGAGACTGTAATGGAAAGACTAGATGTCCTGGCCTGAATGCCTCCAAAAGCAGACAAGGTTTGGAAGAAAGCAATTGATTTGGAAATTGCTCCCAGGAAGCACATAGGAGGGACTAGGAATGGAAGACAAGGAAGGTAGCAAGGCCAATCAGGAATGAATTACTGTGCAGGTCACCACCACGGAAAACTGGGGCTCAACCTCACTGGAGCCTCCCTGGGAAAATGAGGGACCAAGAAACTGTGGCATGATTCTACCAATTCTCACCCCCACAGATTAGACATTGCTTCCAGGTGTTTAATCTTAGATACTTCTCACATTCCCTTGTCCAGAGAAATTTCTCAGGCAGAGACACAGAAAACCTGGGAGAACTGTAGGTAGCTGGGCGAAACAGCTCCAATAGTACCTGCTGGCTTTGGCAGAGAGGAATGAGAGGTACTCTGGGCTGAAGGAACAGCATGAAGAAAGGCCGGTGAGAAGAGTGAGTGGTGTCATAGGGGATCTGTGGTCATTGTCTAGAAACCCAAAGGGAATGTATGTATCTGATAGTGTGTACTATGGGTCAGAAGTGTTTACAGTTAACTCTGGCTAATAGCCAGGGGCAACTTAGCCATTGGTATTATAGGCACAGTAAGTAGGACCTAGTATTTTGACACTTTTATCATGTTTTCATTTCCCTTAGAATCATAAGAAAAGCATGGATATGTTCATATAGCAGCACAGTTGTAAAATATAGTTTTTAATATTATTTTATGGAGGAAGGAGATCAGGAAGGTATAAGCACTTTCTGGCCCAAGAAAGTCATGTGATCCTGCTGAGGGCTGTAACAAATAAACTCCAAAATTTCATTGCCTTAACAAAGCAAAAGTTTATTTCTGAGACATATAAAATCCAATTAGAAGCAGGACTCTGCTATCTTCCACACAGGGCTTCCAAGTTGCCCCTGGAGGTCAATATTCAGGAACATTTGCAGATAAAGTGTATAGGATTGCAAGTGAGAGTTTTCACAGCCAGGCTCCAGTGATGAGCATCTCTATCACCCACATTTCATTGGCTGGACATCCATCATATGGCCACACCCAACTGCAAGGGCTTCTGAAAAATGTAGTCCAGCTGTATGCCAGGGAGAAGATGAAATGCATTTAGTGAGGAGCTATCTAGGTTTTGTTACAGAGGGCACAGTATTTAAATATTGGGGCTGTCCTAGAAAATCAAATATATGAAAGACAGTGAACAAACAATGAATAGGAGATGGTTGGGCAGGGAGGAAGGGCTAAACATCAGGCTGAGGGTGAGAGATGATAGAGAAAATGCCTCTCCCTCGGGCTAATGGTTTCCTTTCCATGCTGGCCTGGGTATGCGGTTCGACATTGGTGACCAGATGAGTGGCCAATTATGGTCCGACTCAGTGTTGACAAAACAAGTTCTTCCCAGGCCATTAGCTCATGGTGGAATATGCCACCCAACAGGGGTGTCTCCCTTTGCTGTTAACGGGGTAGAGAAAGAATCCTGTGTCATTATGGAACCAGAGACATGGGAGAGTGGGCAGGGCAGGGGGTTCCTCAAGGAGACAGACAGAAATGCAGATTGGTAGGGGAGAAAGAAAGGTGGCAGTTCTTTCAGCAAGAAATGCTGGCTCCCAGCAATGATCCTGGGTGGGCACAGAGAGTGTAAAGAGTGCAAAAGTGACCTGCCCAGCCACCACCTTGAACAGTTACCCTCCCAAGCCCCACCCCACCTCGCCTGGCCACCCAGCTCAGTAGCTTCTCTTCTTGTATAGCTGGGGAGAAAGGGACACAGTGCATATGATGTTACTGATGAATGGATTCAAATAACATTAATTGACCATATAATGTGTGCCAAGCACTGCTCTAGGCTCACTCATTGATACTGTTGCATTTGAACATTGTTCATTTATTCTTCTTAATAATCCTTTGGAATGGAGTCCTCATGTTACAGATGAGGTAAGGGAGGCCAAGAGAGATGAAGGCCAGTTGGCTGCTAAGGGGCAAAACCTCCACTTGCACCAAATTCCTCTGGTGCCAAGTTCATTGCTCTTTACGAATAAGCAAGGCCTGCACTGGGATAAGGCAAGCAAGGTACCAAGGAGGGAAGATTTAAGGAAGTGCTCCCTCCCAGGATAGCAAGCAGCCCTGAGAGTCACCTCCTTATAGTCAGCATTTGAGGCACAAAGTTCCCTCACCCTGACCCTGGCCCTCACAGCCCACTGCTGCCTGAAGGGATGTCGTACTGTCACCAACAAGGCACTTGACTGGGAGATAGGTTATGAGCAACCAGTGGCAGGAATTAAACCCTTGTTACAAATTCACAGGAATTAGTTTTCCCTGTGTGGTCACCACTGGAGTGTCATTTGTGACATTAGGACAGACTTCTATGCCATTGTATAGCTTTACTCACTTGCCACATGCTTAGAACCAGGTCATTCATTTGTAATTCTTCCTCCCCACGTTGGACTAATGAACTACTCACTGTAAGGCACACATTACGGCAGGAGAGCTACCTATGAGCACACGGGGTTCTGCTTCCCACAGATTTCAGTGAGGAAGGCAAACTACAGCATTAAGTCGAAGTGATTTAGAATATTGCTCCCAACACGGAAGTACGTGATAGCACCGGTGCATGCCTGCTCTGGGCTTCAGAGTGATCCCTCCAAGGAAGAGGCCTTGAAGCTGGACCTCCCTAACTGCTCAAGTTCCTCACTTACGGTCTAGGAATGGCATTTCAGAAAACTCACCTCCTGTGGACAATTTCTGACACAATACAGAAACCCAGTCTCATAGTCTCTTAGATGGTAAGCTTGTTAGTATCTATGGATAAACTAAAATTTTAGTCCAACTGTTTTTCTTTCTTTTTTCATAATGACATGATAGGTCAAGGACTGATGGACACATGGCAGATTAATGGCAAAGACAGGTATGAGCACAACCTCTTGACCCGCAGTGCTGTCCTCTTTCATGGTTGAGACACATGGTGTATTTCTGTAGCTTTGTAAGGGTGCCAGCTAGGGCTTCTTAAACTTGCTCTCTGGGGGTCAGTTCTTCTATTACTTTTCCCTGGGGAGAAAGAGCACAGATAAGTGGGTTAGCATTGTTCTCCTTGATCTCTGTACCCTGAGAGTCCACCCTGATAGTGGCCAGTCCCACAGGAAGATGGAGTCTGCTGGCTTGCAAAACTGCTGACATGTCTGGGCTATAGGGGTCCAATTAGCTGGGCTTGCCAGCTTCTGCCAGGTTGGGTAGGAGCAGATTGGGCCAATCTTCTGTGTGTGATAACTTGGGCAATATGCAACCATGGAATGAGACTCTAGAAGCTTTTTTAACTTAGTTGAGGGTATAGCTCATTCTGTGGAGAGGGCAAATACAAGAATACCATGTCCTGGTGTAGGTAAGCTTGGTGATCATGCAGTCCAGCTTCACCACCTACAGATGAGGTACAGTGGATTGTGGCATGGTGTGGGGAGAAAGCCCAGGCTGGAGGGAGCATAGGCACTGACATTACAGCTGGATTTGAATCCTGCCCAAGGGCTTACAGTAGCAATATTTTGTGCAAAGCATTTAAGTCCTTTGTGCCTTAGTTCCCTTATCTGAAAAAGAATACCAAGAGTTCCTACCTCTCAGGGTTACTATGAACATTAAATTATATAATTTGTGTAAACATGGCTCTCTCTGTGCCTGAGAGAGTAGGTGGGAAGTAAAAGTTACCACTTGTTTGCTTAGGGTCTCATAGCTCAGTAATTAAAGGGTTGAGACTTGACATTGTGACTTGAGACCAGGATTATGTAAAGACATGCTAAACACAAGGAAGGCCATGGGGAGCTATAGCCACACATCCAGAACCAGTGTGTTTGTCAAAAAATCCCTAAATTATCAGGCCTCTAATTTTCTTTAGAAAGTGGATTTCTTTACGGGTAATTCAATCAAACATCCTACCGTAAGTTTCTAATGCACACACAGATTCCAATTAGTCCTATTTTATTGCCTTCAAAACTGACGGTTCCTAAATTTTGTCTTCACATTAGAATCATCAGGAGAATTGGAAATTTCAACCATTGCCATTTTCTCTTCTGATGCAGAGTGATATGGCCATGGCTGTGAGCATTGATTTTGCCATCTCTTCCTTCCTATCCCACCCCTCTTGCTCAGTACTGCAATGCTTTAAGGCCTATGGATAGTCATGTCTATTATAGGGCCCACAGTTCAAACATTTCATTCCAGGCAAACTTTCATACTTTCATTCATTCAGCGTTGGTGGTATAGGGTGAGCATAGCTTCCTTCCATACTTTCATTCATTCATTCATTCATTCAGTTACAAAAATGTATCTAGTATCTATTCTGGGAACTGGGGATGAACTAAGTGAGAACATTTGATTGGTTCCTCATGGTACCACCCTCACCAAAAGCATCCCTCCATCCCTCTCCCTTTCCAGTCCATTGACTCATGCCTCAGGAAGAGCCCAGGGATTCCTACTGTTCCTTTGCTTATTGTCAGTTTCCTGTCTATCAAAAAAGGTAGTTTTAGTGGCCTGTAATTGATCTACCTTCCTTTGAAGAGTCCAAATTTAACTATTGTGGAGTTTACTGTCAATTTGCAAAACCTCCTAATCATTTTCTATGGGAAACCCTTTGGATTTCCAGGCAAAAATAATTTCAAGCAGGTGTCCAGATGACTTGGTGCCAGCAATGAGCATACAGATTAGCTTTTGGCCCCACTCCTCTGTATGAGTCCTATCTATCCCAGTTACACTACAAGCGTCCCAATACCAGCAATTTCCCCTCCCCAAAGCACAGAGACAGAATCTCACCAGGTGCCTGTTGAATGAAACTGAAGGACCACATGGGGACTGGAGGAAGAGTGAAGGAGAACAAGAAAAATGAGGTTGAGGGAGAGGGAAGGGAAAATATAGGGAGGAAGCAGGACAAAGGAGAGAAAGAGGAAGACAGACTTTTCTGATGCTCTTCTTGCCTATGGAAAGGAAGAGGAAATCGGGGGACAGAGGAGGTTGTTGGAGTTAACTCACATTGCCAAATGAACTGTTCAACCCAGCCTCTCTCCCTATCTACCTGAGAACATTCAAAAGTTGCCCGCGTGAAGGCTTTATTTAAAACAATGGCATGACAGTTGCTCTCTCCAATAAAAAAGTCCTTATGCTGTGAAACTAGGCAACCCAGTCCACCCCTCGCAGCCCTGGGAGGGGGGAGGGTCTCACCACTCATGTATTCTCACAGGGTCCAGCAACCACAGAGGCACTCAGTCTCATATCACGACAAACATTGCGAGCATCACTACTTCGTTGCTCTGCACCTCCTCAGGACTGTTGGTCTATAACGTCTTTCTTTGTGTGACTAACTGGTCATCCTCCATATATATCTTGGTGAAATAGTTGCAGAGCTCATTTTGCCGGGGCACAAGTAGAAGTCAAGTTTCATGACCTGAAGAGGAGGTCACATACCTGTTAAAGTTACTATATTTCCTTCAGTCCCTTTTGGTCCTTCCCCAAAGAGGAACTTCCTCATTAGTTATCACCTATGAGTTTTCACCCACTTCTCACACTGGGAGAAATTATATCTCCCTGAACCATAAGCCTGGGTGTCTGTGTGCATCCGAGCAAAGCAGAAGCCTGGGGGACAGCTGTGCATCATTGAGGAGGGTACAGTGCTGGGCTGGGATGGGTTGAGCAGCAAGAGCAGAGCTGAGCTGCCAAACTCCACCCCAACAATGGCAAACCCATGGGGAATCTCTGTAGAATTAGATATATTGCTAGACGTGAATAATTAAGGATTCTGATGTGGTCAGGTAGATTAATGTCCCTCTGAAAGCTCTGGATCAATGTTGGAAGGAAAAAAAATAAAAGACATGCATAATTTAAAAAAAACCATCAGAAACTTTGCTTGACATGATGACATTACTGATTTTTTTATGATGTTCTCAAATATACTCTGTAACTGTTATTAATTTAGTACCGTTAATAGCTCATCCTTCAAGTGTCAGGCAAAAACCAAAGCTGAAAAATAGAACTGCTTATGGCTGAAAAAAGTCCGAGAGGGAGAGGGGGAAACTCTAGGAGCATGAAGACCTTGGCTGTTTCCAGCTTTCTCTGACTCCCAGACAAACTTTTTTTCACCGGCCTTCTCTCTCTTGGACCCCTTTGTCTATGGTTCACAAAGATAGCCACATCTGGCCCATTCTGGGTATCCACTGGTTGTCATCACTCATAGGTCCAGTGTAGGAAGATGTTGGGCATGCTCCAATAGGTCTATCCTAAAAAGTAAATACCTTTTGATGGCACCTGATATCCAAGTGTACATGATCAGGCTAAACATTCTGTTGAGTTAAACCTTGCCTTCTCACTGTCAGATCACTTTTAAAATGCAGATGCTTCTGGAGGGAACAATACACTAATATTATTAGTGATGAATGTTTGCAGAGTGCTTCCAATGTGCCAGGCACTATTCTAAGTAGTTTACATTTAATCTTAATAGCAACCTAGGTTGTTATTTCTAGTTTTTATGTATAAGAAAGCAGAGACAAGGAAGTACTAAGTACCTTACCTGAGGCCATACAGCTAATAAGTACTAGAGCTAAGGACTCCAAACCAGGTCTGATGCTAGTGCCTGTATCTATTATACATATGACATATATATATATATATATGTATATATATATACACACACACATATCTATATATATATATCACATATCATACATATTATATATATATACACACATGCACATGTATATAATACATACAATACATATTAGTATATAACAAATTAAGGATCTGACACACTCAGGTAGATTAATGCTCCTTTGAATATATATATATCCCTCTGAATGTGTATACAGTTGACCCTTGAACATCATGGGGGTTGGGGTACCAACCCCTGCAAAGTCAACCTCTGCAATGTAAATTTTGGCTCCCCTAAAACTTAGCTGCTAATAGCCTACTGTTGACAGAAAGCCTTACTGTCATAACATAAATAGTCCATTAACACATATTTTATATGTTGTGTGTATTATACACTGTATTCTTACAGTAAACTAAGCTAGAGAAAATAAAATGTTATTTAAAAAATCATAAGGAAGAGAAAATACATCTACAGTACGATACTGTGAAAATATCTGTAAGTGGACCCATGCAGTTCAAACTTGTGTTGTTCAAGGGCCAACTGTATTATACATATGTATCTCTCCCTGCTAGATGCCTGATCATTAATCAAGTGGGTTTCTCTGCAAACAACAAAGCACTCAGCTCTTCCAGAAAGAAGGGAAGCTGAGTTGGCCAGGGAGTGGGTGAATGGAACTGTGAGGGGAGCACAAAAGGAGTTACTGAATAGAGGTGCAGAAAACTTTCCCTTTCTTCAGCAATGGCCAGACAACTCTATCTCCTCTAGATGACTCTGAGGTAGCTCCCCTTGTCACCTAACTGGGTCTTGTGGTGGGGTGGAGCCTATGTCTCAACTTTCCAGATGACTCCATATTCTGACTCTAGCTGCTAGAAGTCAAGCCTCATAGACAACTGTTGGTAATAGAATCTAGAAGGTTCTCCAAAGACTAAGGGAGGAAAAAAAAAAGCCAGAAGTCCAAATACTTCAACCTAGAGAGGACTTGCCCTAGAGGGCTGAAGTGGAGCATAGCAGGAACAGAGACTTTAAGAGAAAACATGGAAGCCCTGGGGTTGAGTAGTTGACATTGGACAAGCTTTCTCTCTAGACCTCAGTTTTCACATCATGACTTTTAAGTCTCTGGGAAGCTTGTAGTCCCATGGATCTTTCCTCCCCCACTCCTATCAGGAGCTTAGGCCCAAGGTGTGGAGTTCCCCTAGGAGGGCAGGGTGGGAAGCCATGTTCTTAGGCATCAGCTCCTCAGGATCACCTGTCAGCCATGAGGGACACCCAGGAGCTCCTCAAAGGACCTCACAAAATTGTGTTCCTCTGGGATCTAACTCAAAGACAGTCCTTAAGAGAAGGAATGGCTAATTTTATATTTCATAAAAATACAGATTCAACTTATCTTCTCACCCCGATTGCTTAGGAAAAAAAAAATCAGAGTTGTTTGACTAATTTAATGAGTCTTCAATATAATTGAGCAAGCTGGGTTGCCCATGTAGACACAGGCTGAGCCAGCAGGGGATAGTTTGTTCAGCTGCCTACATAGGCGGCTGGAAGCCTCCACAAATCACAGCATGCGCGTGCATGTGCATGCACGCCTGTGTGCGCACACAAGTCTCTTACTGTTAAATTAACCAAGCTGGATCTCAGCTATGGGAAATATGCCTTTTAATATTCAATCAGTAATTAATAGCCAAGGCACTTGGTTCACTTTGCTTTTATTGGCTTTGCCACAGATATGGGATGGACAGGGGTGTCCTTTCTTTTAGCCAGCAAGCTGTCTCCCACCCACCCACCTCCTGAGTAGGAATATGTTCCTATCTCATTTGCATCCTATTATTAGTGCATTGGAGCTACAGTCACGTAGATCCTCTTTATATTCGCTAGAAAATTAAATTACAAAAGTTTTTCCACATTGCAATTTATGTTCTGGTTGGAGACTATTGTTTTTTGTATTCCGGCAAAATATCACAGTCCCTGGACTTAATGAATTCATGAGCATTGATTCCTAGGGGGAATGGCATGCATAGTATATTGGAAAATAGAGAAGCTCAGCCTAATGTCAAAATATTTTACTTTCTCCACCTAAGCTTTACACACACTTGGGATATTCTAGTCGACTCCAGGCAGCTGATATCTGCAGGCACCTGTCGATACTGCCTAGTGAAGTGGAGTGTTTGAGGGGTGCCTGCAAAAAGCTATGCCTTTTGAATGCATTAAGTGATGGATGCCATATGAGCAACATATTTTATGTAATCTGTTATTTTAGGGCAACTCAGTAAACAGTGTCAGCCCCCACCCTGACCATTGCCCAGTTCCTCAAAGCTGGTGCCAGTGTCCTCCCTTAACAGTAATAGAAAACACAGACTGACAGCCTCTTGATCTGTTTTGTCTAGGTTTCTTTTTTTTTAAAGCCAACACTTAAATGTTTGGAGATTTCATAATACAAAATCCAGATTTTGACTTCCTTCAAAAAATCTGGAGGTCTGTCAGCACTGTGTTGACATTCAGCATGATGGAAATTTAGGGGTGTTAAGAAGTAGCAGTTGGTTCCCTTTAAATAGGTCAGGGGACACACTCTGCAATTTTCCACAATCCTCATCACTTCTGAATGGAAGGCCAACATGATTTGCCATTTAACAAAAAAATTACACATATGGTTTTGTTTTTCTTATGGGAGAGAAATATTTCTCTATGCCACAAAATCTATTAAAATTGGGGAAACAAAAGTAGACCTAGAGACCTACTATTTCAATAAAGGGGGAAGAGCGTTGTTCATGAAGCATGTAAAACTGTTTCTGCTTCTTTTCCAAAGAGAGGGCTCTTAAAGATTTTTTTCTCAGACCTGGCTGCTTTACTCATTCTTGTTACTTACCTTTACCTTGGAGGGCTTTGAATTTGAGGCCCCCTGACTCACATCTCAGGCTTTGAGAATTTTAGGAAGTCCTTTCAGCATGACTAGGCTCCTCCATCTGGAGGACCTCAGTGCTCAGTGTCAGACATCCTTCCAGACCCCAGGGTCTGTGCTCTCCCTACCTTGGTGCTCTAATCCTGGTTGGACATCTCCTACTTCCCCAATTCCTGAAGCTCCAATGCTGGGCATCAGCCTAAGAGCTGGGGCCCCAATGACTGTAAACGAAACCTCCAGAGAGTCACAAGTTGTCCGCTTCACTTTCCAGTGCCTTGGTGACACCCTTTGATTGGTACTCATCACCTCCTATTAGAGACACTTGTGTACCTGTCAGCTGGACCTTTCTTGAGCTTGTGTTGCATGTGCAATCTCTTAGCTTGTCTTAGCCCATTATGCAATGCTCCACCCCCTATTTCTACTGCCAAAATAAAAGAATGTGGGGCCGAAATCCAGTGAGGAAAATAAGAACAGTGTCCTGGAGCTTGAAGGAAGTATTAAGATCAAGCCAAAGAGGAGAAATGACTTGCATGGGGCTTCTCACAGGTGGGTAGAAGACCTCAGATTCCCTGTCATTCTCCACTACCTGGCATCCCTTTTTGTTCATACGAACAATATTTGTGCATAAGCCTTTCCAACAAGACCATCTGCTACCCTTAAACCTCACTTCACAGGGCCCACCTGGTAGAAAAGTCTCTTGTGCTAGCAAGGATGAAGTCCAGGGTAGGTCCAAAGTTCACCAGACTTAGAGCCCTACTGAAGGACTGGCATACTGACCCACATCATCCTACCTTTCTCTACATCTTTCAAAGAGTTGGTGGATGAACTGAGGAATGCATGTTTTGACCTCAGATGACAGCCTTCCTCTGGTTGATTGAGACTCGGGGCTTATAGCCCGAAGAGAAGTGATCTCCTGAAAGGAGAGGTAATCTCAACTCCTGGTGCTGCTCAGAGGGGAGCCTCAGCTGAGTCACCTTCTTACTGTGCTCTCATTCTGTCCCCACCCAAACATCATGGCATATACCAGCAGCAGCCACTATGATTTCTGAAGAGTAGATTAGACACTACACAGTCATCATCATAGGACATTTTAAGGAAGAAACATATCAAGGTGTAATTTCTCACTTGTCTCAGCCTGAAGCATTGCGGGAAAGAATCTGTGTTGTGAGTGGACATCCCTGCCTCTTCCTGTCTGTCACCATTTCATCAGGGCCAGAAATTCCAGAGATTAACCCAGGGGAGATCTCAGTGCTGCAGATACAAGCTATAGAACAATTAATTCATGAAGGAGGAGTTGGTACTGGCAACTACCTCCTGGACAAGGTCAGCTAATTGCTTCAACCTGGGAACACAAATCCAGACCTTGTCTTGCTGCAACAAGTCTTGGTCCTGGGCTAGATTCTACAGAATGTTCATCTCACAAGGCCAAACTCCATTCTTGCTCCTGGGTCTTTTATGAGGCACACTGATTGCCTGCACCCCCTGTTTGGGACCCCATCCCCTTTCTCTCATCTCCTCATTTTTATTTTCTTCTGTTCCCTTTGTTTTTTTCTGATCTCTAACATTTGACCTTGTCCATGTTATCTCTTGCATCTTCCTCCCTTGTTGATTCCCCTGGCATATTTCCTCTTACCTACAACCAACAAGATGAAAGTCAATATTTCCAGGAAGGTTATTATATTATTTATGTACGTATATATAAATATGCACACATATATGTAATAGTTGGCTCAGCTGAAACATACTTTGCCTCCACAAAGAACCCCTTCCTCCTGATAAGAATAGATAAGAGATAGCTAGGGATGCAGCATTCATGTCATAGTATTTGAAGAAAGCCATATGAGAAGGATGGCAGGGCAGAAAGATAAAAGAAGCTAGGCTTCTACATGACATTGTGAAGCTACTGAGCCAAACCTAGACTGCCATCCTCGATTTCCTGTCGGGTGAAAAGATAATGTCTATTTTTGTTAAGCCACTGCTGTTGGTTTTCTGATACTTTCCGTTGAACTCAATCTTAATGGATACAGAAGACCTATCCCTTTGTAATAAAAGTTTGTCAGAAACCTTGCCTCAGGTGTCTAACTACTATGGGCTGAATCGTGTTCCTTCTTAAGATTCATATGTTAAAATCCCAACCCTCAATAACTAAGAATATGACCATACTGGAGACAGAGTCTTTATAGAGATAGTTAAGTTCAAATGAAGTCATTGGTGTGAACTATAACACAGTATTACTGATGTCCTTATAAAAAGGGGAAAATTTGGACACAGTTGTATGCACAGAAGGAAGATGATATGAAAACACAGGAAGACAATGGCCATCTACTAGCTAAGGAGAGAGGCCTGAAACAGATCCTTCCCTAATGGCCTTTAGAAGAACCCAACCCTGCTGACACTTAAATCTTGGGCTTCCAGCCTCCAGAACTGTGAGAAAATGAGTTTCTGTTGTTGAAATCACCTTGTCTGTGACAACTTTGGTATGGCAGCCATAGTAAACCAACACACAAATATATACTTCCTTCCCATGGCATCTTATCCCCTCTCGGTAAGAGGCTTAGTGGTTGGATCACTGAATCATCAGAGAGGCCTGATAGAAATAGGGTGAGATTTAAGAATCTGTATTCTTATAAGCTCGTCTGGAGATTTTTTATGTGTGCTATACTTTGAGAACTAGTCCAGTTCTTTAAGTTCTTACAGAAAAAAAAAAAAACCATGAAATAGAAGAAAGGTAAATACTCCGTTGAGAGAGTATTAGTTGGGGAGAGAGATTACTTGGGGCAGGGGAGATCTGGGATGAGACCAAGAGAGCAAGGCACTCCAAATGAACAGGGTGAGCAAAGCCCCATGGTGAGAAAAGAATAGGAATGTTTAGGGGTTATGATAATAACAATGATAACTTAACCACATTTGTATAACAATTTATAGCTTACACAGCAATTGTACTTTCATTATTCAATTTAATCACCACCTGTAAGTATTACAGGTAAGGTTACATGTTAACTATAACCCTATGAGGCAGTTTATATTTTATTACTCCATTCCACAGGAGAAGACATGAAGTCTAGATACTAGAAAGAGTATGGTAAGTTGCCAAGGTGTCAATAGTTTTTCTGGGCAACTAGAAAGCCCAGACATAAGCACTGCCTTACTTCATGCACAGCACAAGAAGCCATTTCACCTAGAGAACCATAGTTCTCTGCCTGCATTGTCTATGGGCTGACAGGGGGCAGGAGTAAGGAGAAGAGTGAATTGAAAATGATTCCTTGAAATGTCCTAGGTTAAAGTACATATAGGAAAGAGGGGAATTTCTCCCTTCCATTTGCATAGTTAGAGTCTACTTTCAAAGGAGGGTCTCTGGCTGTTATGGTGAGGAAGAGACCAGCAAGTGGGTAGTACTGATGGGAAGAGACAAAAAGGAAATTCCAAGACTTACCACTCATTCTATCTCCTTACTGAGAGAACTTCTTGTCTCATCAACCTCAAACCAGCCCACTTGGGATTTGTTAGTTGCAGCAGCACTTCAGCCTCGGGACAAGCCTTCTTCCCTTGCATCTATATGCAGCAATAAAAAGGCAACTGGGGCATGATGGCTGGGGTGTGATGGCTGGGCATGAGCAGCTTAAATGCTGTGCTGAAGCCATGACATCTAGGTGGGGTGGACCCCAAAACTGCTGGAGAGATAAGTTTATCTATCTGTCCATCCATCTATATATTTATCCCTGCCTATTACTATAGTTATTTGAGGATGCTTATAATATGTTCACAGTACAAAAGAATGAAATAGTTAAGGGAGCTACTGGCTCAAGAAGGCCATGAGAGTGGACAAAAAAAAAAAAGACCATGGGAGGAAAGTATGGAAGGAAAAATGAAGTAAACTTATAGACCATCAGAAGCAGATCATAAAACCTGGTACTCTTGCTATAGACAACTCCAAAGAGTGACTATGAAATTCCCAAGAGCCAAAACAAGGATGGTTAAAATATAGTTATGAGAAGTAAACTGTCCGTAATAGGGAAAATGTTTTTTCAAAGAATGCCAATTATAAGTAGAAAACCAGAACAATTTTTCCTGATGTTAGGGCCCCAAGAGAAATTTTTCCCATGGGTCTTCAGGAAGAAGACATCATGCTGTGGAGGGAAACATTCTCAGCAATATCCTCATAATGACATTTGTTGGACTAATAACCTGAGCCTCTGAATGGAATAATAATAATGGAATAATAACACGGGCAAAAGAAGGCAAAATGGTCAGTAAATGAAGAATTTTGATGGTGTTTGGAGCAAAAGATAACATTTAGAGCTCCTATGGCAGTCTTGAATTTAAGAGGTCATGAGAATAGATTTGAAAATTTGTCTCCTGTATAGATAAATGCATTTTTATGTGAGCTAAACTACTTTACATATAATCAGAGGAAGGTTACATACAGCTCACATTCTAATAGATTATCCATGGACCATGAGTTAAGAGGTATTGAAAAATGAGGACTCCTTGCTCCTCTTGCTGGAAAAATAATGACCACCTAAAATGATGCTGGATTGAAAGACTTAGTCCCATATTTCCTACTACTGTTTCATATACATTTTGCACAGGCTTCTTCTGGGAATTTGTCTACCTAAATTTGACTACCTAAATTTCCCTCTGGAAAAAAAAATATGTCTGGGGCTCTCATGAGCTAGACACACTTTTCCCCATTTCTCCCACTAAAAACAACTAGTAAGTTTCCTTGGTGTCTCCTTTTTGTGTCATACAGTTCTGACTTGGAGCTGAAGAAATCAGCAACATAGAAATACCAATGAATACATAAACAAATATACAAAATATACACAAAAAATCTAGACCCTGCTCCCCTGCTCTCTTCAGCCAAAGAACAAGAACAGTATAGACAGACAAAAGGACTTTTAGACAATAACCACTCTACTCGAACCAAACACTACAGAAAAAAAAAAAAAAAAACAACAACTGTAGCCTCACCCCTACCCATATCAGCAAAAGCAGAGTGGGGAGCCTAGAATTCTTACTTTGCTAGGGTATATTGAAGTGCCCCAACTCCTCTGCTGGGGTAATGTTAGAGAGGTTCAAGAGGAAGTCGGGAGTTCATTTCAACATTATCTGCCAAGAGGTAAAAAGCCCACTCTTTCTACAATTAGTGTTAGTGTAGACAATGATTGAAACACTAATGACACACCCAAATACCTTCCAGCTAGGGAGTAAAGGCCCAGTAGTAAGGGGAGTTTCCACCCCTACTCAACTATAAAAAGGGCATTCCTTTGGGTGTCAGTGTTGGCCAAGTAAGGGAACTGGACTTCTACTTACACCTGGCAGTAATAAGGTGGCATACCCTTCTTCCTCTACCTGGGGTGGTATTAGAGGAAGCTAGCTAAAGTAGAGTGATTACATGAAATTCAATGTCTTATAACATCATACCCCAAATATCCAGGATTCAATAGAAAATCACTTGTCATATCAAGGGCTAGATAGATCTCAAACCAAATGAAAAAGACAATGAATACATGTTAGCACTAAATATAACAGAGGTGTTAGAATTACCTGGAAAAAATGTTAATTCAGCCATCATTAAAATTCTTCAATAAGCAATTATAAGCATACTTGAAATAAATGAAACATAGAAAGTCTCAGCAAAGAGCTATAAAAAATAAAATTAAAGTTTTAGAACTAAAATGTACAATAATTGAAATAAACCCAATGAATGGTCTAAAAAGAAAAATGGAAGGAGCAGAAGAGAAAACTCATTAATTGGAAGACAGAGCCATAGAAAATGCACAATCTGAACAAGAGAGAGAAAAAATCTACTGGGGGAAAAAAAAAAGAACAGATACTAAAGGACGTGTGAGACAATAGGAGTGATCTAACATTTATGTCCCTCAAATTTTGGAGGGACAGGAGAAAGAAAGCAGGGTTTAAAAAGTGCTTAAAATAATAGTGACTAATAATGTCCCCATACTTAGCATAAGACACAAACCTACAAATTCAGGCATGAGATTGACCTAAAGAAGAAACGCCTCTACAAATACATGCTACAGACATCATAGTCAACTTCTGAAAACTAAAGGCAAATCCCAAAAGAAGTGAGAGAGGAATAATACCTTACCCAAAGAAGCAAGACTATGAAAATTACATCATATTTCTCATAAGAAAAAATCCAAAAGAAAGCATCACATTATTAAGTGCTATGAGAAAAAAAAGAAGAAAAAAAAAGGAACTGTCAACATAGAATCCCATACTTCACAAAATTATCTTTCAGGAATGAAAGTAAATCAAGATAGTCTCAGTCTAAGAGAATTTGGTGCCAGCAATTCTATTCTAAAAGAATGGGTATAGAAAATTTTCTAAACAGAAACAGAACAATGAAATAAGAAAATTGGGAACATCGAAGTGTCAAGATGGCGGAGAAGTAGCAGGCTGAGACTACGTCAGGTAGCAGGCGATCAGCTAGATAGCTTATCAAACCATTGTGAACACCTACATATCCAATGGGAGATCGGAGAGAGGAAGAACAGCAATTCTGGAAACAGAAAATCAACCACTTTCTGGAAGGTAGGACTGGCAGAGAAGTGAATCGAAAGCGACGGGAGGATAGACCGCGGGGGAGGGGCTGGCTCCCAGCAAGCGGCGGAGCAACGGAGCACTAAATCGGGACTTTTAAAAGTCTGCTCCACTGAGGGACATCGCTCCAGAGGCTAAACTGGGGTGAAGCCCACGCGGGGTCAGCGTGGCCCCAGGTCCCGCAGGGTCACAGAAGGATCGGGGGTGTTTGAGTGTCGCAGAGCTCGCAGGTATTGGAGCGGGAAGCCGGCCACAGAGAGAGAGCTGAGGAGTGAGCTCTCAGCTCGGGTTTACCTTGAACCGGTCGCAGGCTGGGTGAGCTCGGAGCGCGGCCAGAGGCGAGGGAGATGGGAGTGGCTGGGGCTTTTCTCTGAGGGCGCCCTGAGGAGTGGGGCCCCAAACTCCCGGGTCCTCCGGGCTGGAGACTGGGAGGCCGCCATTTTCATTCCCGTCCTCCGGAACTCTACGGAAAGCGTTCAGGGAACAAGAGCTCCCAAAAGCAAAACCGAGCAGATTACTTAGCCCGGCGGTCCCTGGTAAGGGCGGTGCAGCTCCACCTTGGGCAAAGACACTTGAGAATCTGTACAACAGGCCCCTCCCCCAGAAGGTCTATAAGAAATCCAGCCAAGACCAAGTTCACTTAACAAGGAGAACAGTGGAACTCCATAGGAGGAGAAAGCAAAGTGCAGAATTCATGGCTTTCTCCCCATGATTCTTTAGTCTTGCAGTTAATTTAATTTTTTCTTTAATTTTATTTTTTTTCTTTTTTTCTTTTTCTGCTAACTTTTTTTTAACTTTTACCCTTTTTCTTTTTAACATTTTTTAACTAGTCTATCTTAACAATACCCTTCCAAAAAAATAATAATCTTTTTTGAACCTTCATTATTATAGTCATATTTTATCCTTCATAGTACTTAACTTTATTTTTTGTAATCACATAAGGGTTTTTTTCTTCTAAAAAATTTGGGGTAAAATTTCCTCTAGTGGATCAAAATATACCCTAAATCTAGCTCCGGGCTTGTTCTAGTCTCCAGCCTGAGCAAATTCTCTCCACTTTCTTTTTCTTTATTCTCCCAACCAACTTACTTTTTCAACTCCTTTTTTTTAGAAATTAAAAAAAATTTTGTTTTTCATTTTTATAGGCATATAACATCCCTTCATTGTGTTTACCCTTATATATGTTTTTCATTCTTTAAAATTTTGGGAGGTAGTTTCTTCTTAGAGACCAAAATACCACAAAATTAAGTGGGTGACCCTGTTCTAGTCACGAGTCTAATAATATATATATGTATTTTTCTTTTTTTATATTTTTCTTTATTGGTTTTCTCTTTTAAATTTTTTTTCTGAACTTCTTTTTATCCCCTTTCTCCCCCCCTCCCCCATGATTTGGGGTCTCTTCTGATTTGGTTAAAGGGCATTCTCCTGGGGTCTTTGCCACCCTCTTAGTATTTTATTTGCTCTTTCATATATCTTATCTGGAAAAAATGACAAGGCGGAAAAACTCACCACAAAAAAAAAGAACAAGTGGCAGTTCAGAAGGCTAGGGACCTAATCAATACAGACATTGGTAATATGTCAGATCTAGAGTTCAGAATGACGATTCTAAAGGTTCTAGCCGGGCTCGAAAAAGGCATGGAAGATATTAGAGAAACCCTCTCTGGATATATAAAAGCCCTTTCTGGAGAAATAAAAAAACTAAAATCTAACCAAGTTGAAATAAAAAAAGCTATTAATGAGGTGCAAT
>PISX010023019.1:0-30579 GCA_004024625.1 Mellivora capensis
CCTTTGTAGTTATCTGCATATATAGTCAGGGTTGAGAAACTGTCTTCTTGCCTTAAATTTGTCTAATTTTGCCTTATGGGGAATTCTCCCTCAAGTTATTGACTCTCTTATTTACCTGTTCTCTCTTACAGAAAGCAAGTTCCTTTTTGTGCCAGGAACCTTGTTTCTTAATGTAGTTTAAGCCTCAGATGATGTATTTCACTGAGTTAGAGGGTTTTCCCCCCTCACTGTCAATAAAGACAGAGGCTTTTAAAAGCCTGCTTCAATTGAAAACATCAAAATGAAGACCCCCGTGAATTCCCCTTGTGACCTCATGCTGAGTCACTGGGGAATTGAAAGGCAGGTCTGCTGGGAGCAGAGGACCTGATGAGGAGGACAGAGCTGAATACCAAAACCCAGTGGAGCTCAGGAGAGATGTGAATCAGGAAGAGGCTGCCTTCTGGAAGCCACAGACTTAATAAGCACAAGGGGGCTTGAGTGGACTTTCCGATGAATCAGAGCCCAGAACTGTGGAGGAAGCAAGAGAGGCTGGGAGAACCAAGACTGAATAAGGATGACTAGAACATTGCAGGACCTACAGCTCATGGGCTCATGAAGAGCCAAACTCTCTGTGGAGTTATCACATCAGTCTTATCCCAGCAGGGAACTTGGGCAGCTTTGACCAGGGGTGGATCCAAAGAGAAGCCTTGCTCACCATCACTTCTATGGGGCTTTTCTGGATTCTGATTCTTTTACCTAAATGACTCATATTTCAAATCTTGGAAAGAATCCCAAAATACCTGTGTCCACTTAATTAATTAAATCCCTAGAGTTATTTTCTTAGAAATTAGATGCCTAGAAATAATGAGACTGGGACCTTATTGGGACATCCCATATAAGAATCATCCAAATAGCCCTGAATTGATGAATAAAGAAACATAGAACCAGTCCCAATATGTGGGACTTTTAAAACTATCTAATAGTTTATGTGTATTTCATCTACTTTGGGATTCACTCAGAAAGCAGTTATTCAGCACCTCCATGTGCCAAGTGTATGAGGGTATGTAGTGAACAAAGATAAACATGGTTTCTAACCTCAGAGAGCTATATTCAGGGTGGGGAGACAGGGAGGAATCAAGCAGTCAGTGAGCTCATATAAATTTGCAGTGTTTGGCATGAGCTATGGAGGAGAGACCTAATGCTGGCAAAGTTGGGAGGAAGGGGTCTGCTCAGGTCAGTGGTCCCAGGGAAAGCTTTCCTGAGGAAGTAATGCTTGAGCTAGAGACAGGAGGAGTAAGATTTGGCCACGCAAAGAGGCTTAAGTGTGTAGCTAGAGAGGTGTGACAAAGCAAGGTAAGGTGAAGAGGTAGGCAAGCTAGACCCAGACAAGCTTGGAGGCCTGAGGACTGAGCTGGTCTTTATCCCAAGGGTAACAGGAAGACACTGTCGATGGCCACTGGAGAAGACTGACCTGTGATGGAAGAAGAGATATGGAAGAAGGGGTTGTAGAGGCAGTAAGATTAGATCAATCAATTAGGACCTGCAGGACTCCAGGCAAGTTAGTGTCACTTAGACTGTAGGTATCAGAGATGTCAACTCCTCACTGTGGAAATGAGGGCAGATGTCTAGAGACATCAACTGACCTCCAAAGTCCCACATGTAGATGCTGTGCTGCTGGTAGAGCTGTGTCCTTTGACCCCAGCACTAGAGCTGAGGTTAGGGGGTGGGTAAGTTAGGATACTGTGTCTTTCACACGGTGCATATACAGAGCTCCTTTGGTCCATAATCTTCATAACAACAAGCAACAGCAATGGACCCATCACATTTGCATATAATACTTTGTATTTTTAAAACTAATTTAATGTGTATGATTCCATCACCCCCTTGTCTATGGTCACAGAACCAGTCAGTGAAGAGCCTAGACTCTTGTTCCTGGGTTCCATATTTTCCTATAAAAACCTCCTGGTTCTGATGTCAACCCCCTAGTATTTTCCCATAACCACAGCTCCACTCTTCCTCAATGATGCCAGACATGCCAATAGAATAGAGGACAGTGAGACGAGTGATGCCGATGGTGGTGGCAGCTACAGCTTCCTGAGTGACATGCTTCATGCTGTGTGTATAGCGTCTCCTGGGTTTTTACAAAATTCTATGCGGTAGGTGGTATCTTTATGCCAGTTTTACAGAGAGGGACATTGAGGTTCAGAGACATCAACTGCCTCTAGACCACCATAAGTTTAGGAAGCAAAGAACAAATAAAAAACCAGGTCTGATTCCAAAGCCTGACTTCCCAGCAATAACCCGTATTTCCTTATGTCTAGGGTGCCTGAGGCTTTCAGTCACCTCTGCTGTGGTCTGTACCATGTCAAACATGAAATGAGCTTAGCAGACTCCAGTAGTTTGGGATGAAGACTTTATCATCTCTATTACTTGCCCCATCACACACCTAGCAGTTTAGACGAAGACCACATTTATACAAACCATTTTGTTGAGGTATATGTCATATAAACAGACCATAAACAGTCACCTTTAAAAGAAATAAACCATTGAGATTTTTCTTCCCAAACCATGTATTCTGTCATGATAAGTGGAAGTATCTAACGTGGACAATTTTATGAGGTAGTAAATAGGAAAGAATATGGAGAAGGTCAGTTTTCAGGTTCAGGGGGGTGTTTGTCCTAAGACAGAATAATCGTTACATGGATAGATGTTCACATTTTGCGCTGCTGGCTTTACAGTTAAGTCTGGATACTTTGCTCACGTTGCTGGTAGGGCAAACTGATAACAAGCGTCCCATGCCAGCCCCAAATTGTTCCCACTCAGACATTAACTGTATTTGGGGAGGACTGCGGATGGCCAAAATTAGGTTAGGAAGAAAAGTAAATATGGTCATAAACTAAGCAATTTCATGTGAGTAATGTAATAACGAAGTATAATGAAATGTAATAATAAACTCACTTAAAACAATAAGGAAATGACAAGCCTTATCATCCAAACCGGGTCAGTTTCGAGAGTGAAGAAGGATCTTATTAATAACTGCGTCAGAATATCCTAAACTGAGCCATTCTAACAAATCATTCATACAATCACCTAACAGTAAAGGGTGTGGAATGAGGAGAAAGCCTCCTCAAAGTAAGTGTGTATGACGGAGAAGTTAGGAGACGGAAGAGAGATCACATGATGGGGAAATTAAAGCAGGAGATGAGCTACTATAAAAAATCCACAAAGGCAAAGAGGATTCATTAGACCCCTTCCAAGTTCCTAGCCATGTATTCACATGACCCTAGATTTTGTAAAAGAAAAAAAAGTAAGAAAGGAATTCTATCAAGTCACATGAGCACGAGGCCTAGATGCTTCCCTGCTCACAAGGCTGATCCTTCTCCATAGCTGCCTCCAGACTCCAAGGCATGAAGCCAGGCTCACACCACAGAGACACAAAAGCTTTTCCAACATGCCAATGTTACTCCTCCAAATTCATGATTTTCTCAGGCCATGATTATCAGAAGTGGTCAGAGCAGCCAGCAGCCTGCCCACTCCAGGGATGAACACCAAATTAGACAGTTAAGAGAGAGTCCACCACCTGGGTTACACTAAATTAGCCATTTAAATGTCATTGAATGAGTAGTTCAGGAAAAAAGCTATATGTCAAAGGGAAGGTTGCAGAAGCTTTAGCTAAGTATGTGTAATGGCCCAACATTGAAGTGTGTTTGCTGGTCTGCTCTGTGGATGAAGCTGAATTCTGTCAGTTGCAAAAGCTCAAAAGCTCGCATTTAACTTAACAAACACATTAACGTGTGAGAGCAGCTGTCTCCCAGTAGCTAAGTGTCGACTCATGAGCTTTCTCCTTTTGGGGCACAGCAAACTCATCCTTTTGCCCTCTCTCCTTCACCACAGAGAAGCTATGAGGACTGAAGAGCAAGCAAGTCAGAACTTTCTAGAACAGGACTCTGGACACTCTAAAATCAAATACCAGCTTGTACTGAGGCACATATAAAAGATCCTCATTTTCTTAAGCAGAACCAGTGGAGGGGAGAGAGAAGATGACAATTTCTTCCTCAGAACAATGAACTTCTGAGATCTGAGTGGGAGAAAATAGTGACAATAACATGACGTCTGTCAACTTTCAAAAAATTAGAATCAGGAAACCCAAAAGTAAAGTTGACAGAAGACAAATTAGGTTCTATCAAGATCTGACACATCATTGAATACCTGCTAATGGGAAAAAGAAGATTTTATTTAAACTTTTTTATTGTCTTTATGCATAATATTTTTAAAAGCACATAACATTTTCATAAAAGCATAAAAAGTATTAAAAAAATAACCTTGCTTTTAATATGAAAGAGAGAGTATGAGAGGCATGTGAAGTTCATTCTCTAAAAACGGCAGCAGCTCATTCTTGAGTCTATTCTTTTTTTTCCATTTTCTAAGCTTTACTCTCAGGTGGAAGCAGAGAGAGAAGCTTTAAAGCATGCCAATTGTTCCTATTCTGTTGGAAGTTTTAAAAAATGGATTGCAGTAAAGCCAGAAATGTGGCATGGGAGCAAAAGTGGGAACAATATTCTGACTTGAATATCTTCCTCAAAATATTGAATTGCAATTTTTTAGGATAATTGAGTCATTTTTTGCTATCAGCAAATGTGACAAAGCCACATGGCCAAATGGCTCCTTAAACTTGATTGACTGTTTAATAATGTTAATGCCAGTGATCACTTGACGATAACTGGTAATTATTTTAGGAGCATCCACGAAACCTGCACACCTTGGAAGACCTTGCTCAAAGATAACTTACTGTCAGCACATGTTTATATCCAAAGGGCCACAGTGGAGAGACCTAGAGCATGTAGGAGGCAGGCTAGAATCCAGGATTTTAAGCCCCCATCTACCTCCTATGAATTGTATAACTTTGAGTAAGTGACATGACATCTCCAGACCTCAGCCTCATGTGTTATATGTATGCAAAGAGACAAAAAAAATGTGGTATTGGGACCTGACACCTTACAAGCCCTAAATAAAAGTTAGGAACACTTTAGGAGATTGGTGTCTGGCTTAAGCAGAAGGTATGAAAAAGGCCTTTTACCTAAGTTAAGTTCTTTACTCATCTTCTATCTTATGCTGACAAAAGAAAGGATTCAAGTTACATATCTCTGTAAGTACACAGGTTTTTGAATATTAAGGGAGATATTATCTTAGCAACTCCCAAAGAAATGAAGCATTTACATGTTCGCAGTTAAATGATACATTTAGTGTGAATCATAGGTATTCCAAGGACCAAATTCCCAACTGTAAATTATCCAGCTTCCTGGATTCCCAGTGTCTCCTTCACACTTAATCTTGAGAACTCTTCCAGTCATAACATCTCTACTAGAAGGAGAGCAAAAGTAAGACAAAGAGGACAGGGTCACTCAAATGATCAACTTTATTCCTTCTGAAAAGCAACAGAGCTACACTTTGAGCACTGTGTTGGTGATCTGAGCCAAAGTAACAAAACCAGACAAAGAAATTGTGACATGAGAATTAAAAAGAATAATATGCATGTGATAGAATTATACATCTGTATAACTAAATTAATAGAAAACCACTGCCAACACTAAGAGAATTGAGCTAACAATAGTTTTAAGTTGATATTTTTTCAAATAGCCCTCACATATAAAACAAGAACCAATTAGAATATATAATAGAAAAGAAGATGCTATTTACATAAAGAGAAAGTTACACATAAACTCAACAAGATTAAGAAGTATATAAAACCTATATGAAGAAAATCATAAAGCACTCCTAAAAACTGCAAGATTTACTGAAAAAAAAGATGGAGAGATGGGCAGTATACCTTGGTAGAGACACTCAGAGCTATAAAGATATCACTGTTCCCTAGGGTGATTTATATGCTTAATGCCATCTTGGGAAATATCAAAAGATATTTTTTTCCTAGAGCTAGAAAAGGTGGATATAAAGTTCATTTGGAAGAAAAATCAAGCAAGAATAACTACAAACAGTCTGGAAAAGGAGCACAATGAGCGGGGTTTAGTGGGGAAACTATTCCAACTATATATGAAATGATATTATAAATTATTGTTAGAGTATAAATGATAAAATCTATATAATTAGAAACAGGATGATATTGATTCATGAATACCAAGGTAGACTAATTGGAACAAAACAGAAAAATCCAGAAATAGACATAGTTGCATATGAAAATTTAATATATGGGAAAAGCAGAACCTCAAAGCCTTGGGGAAAGGATGGATTTCTTAATAAAGTAATATTGGAATAACTGAAGAGCTATGTGGGAAATGATAAAGGAGAACCTATTCATTACATTAGACACCATGAAAATTTTAAATAGGTTAGAGATTTAAATATAGGAAATAAAACCACACAAGTATGAGAAGAAAGGGAGGAATTCCTTCATCACCTGAAAATGCACAAAGCTTCCCTAATTATGATTCAAAACACAAAAGCAAGAAGGGAAAGTATTGATAAATTTAGCTACATAAAATTAAAACACACTTGCAGAAGTAAAGTACAAGACAAATGGCAAACTAGGGAAATAGATTTGCAATACATATCACAGACAGAGACAAACAACTAATGCCCCTAATAAATATCAAGCTTCTAAAAGTAGAGAAGAAAAAGACCAACAATCAGATTTTTAATAGTGGGCAAGAGGTAACAATAAAAAATTCTTAGAAAAAGAAATGCAAATGGCCTTTAAACATATAACCAGATGCTCAACTCTGTTCATGGAAAATAAATGTGATTTAAAATCTATTCTTTCTGGCAGCTAGGACAAAAATCCAAATACTTAAACAGTATAGCCACCACCACTTTGTCCCTCCAATATTCCACCAGTACCTACAACAGATATAAGGAGAAATAAACAGAAACAAAGATCTATATAAAATTCTTTACAGCCCAGATGAATTCCTCATTCAGATGAATTCAGAAATTGGTCAGCTGTGAGGTTAAAATGTCTTCCTAAAATCCTACCCACTGGGCTAGTCAACAGCTATTCCTGAACACAGTTCAAAAGCTAGAAATGTTTCTTCCTAAAATTCTTCAATGGCTGTCTATTTTTCCTCTGCCTCTTCACAACTGAGATTATTACTGTACATTTCTTATTTTCTTTGTACCTAAACCTGGAGTTTCTAGTTTCTTTATGATGGTGTCCAATTCTGCCAATAAGCACAGCATTGATGTCTCTATCAGGGATGTAACAATTCAGTCCCCCAAATGGCTCTCTCTATGGAGCTGAAGTAATTTTGACATTAGGTCTTCTCTACAGTCCAGTGGCACTATAAAACTTCACAGCAAGCAACCAGGTATCATTTTGCTATGCGTATTTCATCCTACAAGTCCAATAAGGACATTGGAAAATCTGGCTTATCACCTCTCGGGATGCTGAATGCCAATACAGGACCCCTTCCCTCTGAGGACAAGAGACATTGTCAAGCAAGTAGTCCGAAATGGGGCAAAGTACAAAAAGGCAGAAGGAAATGTTCTCACCATAAACATCTTACCTCAGCTGGACGAATTTAGAATGCAAAGGGAATTTCCTAAAATGTGCACTTCTATAATTCAATCTGGTACACTTAACTGGGGATTTTCAGGATAATTGGTTCTTGTGGACATTTAAAAGCAAAATAGCCAGGTCTGTTGATGGAAGATCAGGTGTTGGGCCTTTCGAAATAACATTCACAGTCATTAAGACAGTTCCAGGAAAAGCGCTACTGGACAACGTGGTGCCCATTAGTCGGCACTGTGGGATTAAACCGACAGGCATAGCATCATAAGTCTCCACCAGCTGCCACCACCAGAATGGGAAGCTCCCAGGGCTCCATAGGCCTTGCCAGAACTCCTGCCCAGGTCCCCATCCTTTGGCCAAGAAAGAGAAAGAGGAAGTAGGGCTTCTACATGAACCGAAGGAGAACTGGAAAATAAAATCCTCTAAAATATGGAATGCTCTGATAGTTCCCAAATAGACATATTTGTAACTTTAGGGTTTCTGCTCTTTTCAAGTATGGAGTCTTTCAACTGTGCTTATCCCCTCAGGGTGTGAGATGTACTGAGACTCACCGGAGCAGTAAAATCAAAGAACAGCTTTCTGGATGGCATCACTCTCAGTAGCCAAGAATAAAGGCTTTATTTTCTCCACTGATCCTTATCCAAGTTTGCTTTTGACAGATCCCACTGGCTGGAGTTCTCCATCTTGGCCTATCACAAGGCATGTTTACTTCCTTCCAAACACCATCCCATGCCTCAAGCCCACAGTGGCAGAAGCACAGAAATCTGTGATCAGGAACCGTGAACCTACTGCGGCTGTGGATGGATGGTTGCAGCAGCATCACTAAAGGATTCGCCATAAGGGAGCAGCATTGCTTTTCCTGCAGACAGACCTGTGGCGAGAAAAGCCCAAGCAAACCTTTCTTCCAAAATGCATTCTACATTTTAAGAGATGTGTTATAAGAACTCTTCATATCATATTTGACAACTTTTCCTCACAGGGCTCCTTCAGAACCATCAAAAATTCATTTTCAGGGCTTTAGTGCAGCAAAAGGCAAAACACAGTTACATTACAAACATTGTCACACTCAGGGGGAAATGCAGCAGAGTAGTTCACAAAGCCACTCGATACCATCTGCCATATAATTTTTCAGTTCCTTATTACTTCCACCAATGACAGGTACAATTACACTTCCTTCCTCCTTTGCTACCAAGAACAGTAGACACACGAGGTACCCTTCCTTCATTAGCCGTAATCACATGCCTTGAGCAACTCTGTGCAAACTGCTTACCTCTAAGGAGCTTGGCAGTTTTCATGAAGGTGAAATGGACTTTGCTCTCAGTTGATGTACCACTTTTTTTCAGTGTCTGATTCTTATTTCTTATTCTTTTCGATTTATTATTCTAGGTCTCCCTGGCATGTATTTGAGGGCACGGCCATGCACAAGCTGGTACAGTACTATGTAGGTCTGCACACAGAGAGTTAACTTAGGTAATTTGACAGTTCTATAACAATGTGCCTGGATTTGGACTTTGTTACTGATACAGGATGAAGAAGTCAGCAGAGGGGTGGAAATTTCATACCATTCAGGAATGTGAGAAACAACATTTTTTTAAAATTTGACATTTTAACCTTTTTTAAAAAAAGATTTTATTTATTTGAGAGAGAGAGAGAGAGTGCACTCAGGAGTGGAGGGCCAGAGAGAGAAGGAGAAGTAGGCTCCCCACTGAGCGAAAGCCCAACCTGGGGCTTGATCCCAGGACGCTGGGATCATGACCTGAGCCCAAGGCAGACGCTTAACCAACTGAGCCACTCCAGCATCCCTGAGAAGCAACTTTAGATGAAAGAAAATTCCTGCTGCTTTTGAACCTCCTTCTAGTTTTATGTCCAATGTGATTTTTTTTTAATTGAGACAGGGTTGACATGGAACATTCTACCAGTTTCAGGTGTACATAACAATTTCAGGTGTTATGTACATAACATAACAAACATAACAATATTTGATCGCTGTGTACACTGCAAAGTAATCACTACAGTAAGTGTAGTTAACATCCATTCCAATTTGATTTTTGGTGAACAGCACTGAGGTCTTATCTGGAATGCCCCACCTGTTCCTCTGTATAGGGGTCTTAGTTAAGTTTTCTTGGAGAGGTGTTTTCTTACTTTAAAAAAAATACTAGTGCTTTATCTTTTTATGAAGAAATACACAGTACAGAAGAAAATTGGCACAGACTTCCGACGTGTTCTTTGGAAACATGGTCAGGCAGGTATTTCAAAGACAAAGCTGAAATTCAAATAGATGTTTTGCAGAGAGTCGAATGCCAGGACATGGGTCAGCTCCTCAGAAGATTATTCAAGACCTACGTAGCAAGACCTGTGCTTGTCCAAAAGATAGAAAGTATATGAAGATGCATTTTTATCAGGTTGTTTTCTAAACGTGGGTAGTGAAATGATTCTAGTGGCACAGAAAATATGCTTCTAAACGTATTTGTTTGTTTGCAGGTGAATATTCTCACTAACCACTTCTCACAGGATGCTTATTCCATTATAAATGTCTCACAAATAGTCAATGATTATTGGTTGAGTTACAGTGAGCTCAATTAGTTGAAACCCAAGGAAAAGTTTTTGGATGCCACCAGCAGTGTTTTGCAAAATACTATATTGCTTTCTAAAAAACAAAAGCAAAAAAAAAAAAATGCATGACCAGTCTTCTACAAGCTTGTTGTTGTTGTTGTTTTTCCTTAAATATTGTAGCTTTCAGTCAGCAGAGGACCAATTACTAGAAATAAATAAACTTGGAGTTTTGGAAATGTGACCATATGACGGATATGCATCCATCCACTCAATCAAATGTTTCCCTACATATCAGCTTGCCAGAGACCTCTGGGAGGTAGAAAACAAATAACTCCCTACCCTTTCCCTGTGTCCATCCTCTGCTTAAACTTGAGTAGCCTGCTCCCATACTTAGACAAGTGAAGAACAAGACTGCCTCACAGCAAAAAACAATCTGCAGGCATTTTACCCATCAAAAGCTGAGCACCCATTTTTCTCCTTCCACCAATCCCTCCCTCTCCTTCCCTGGGAGAAAAAGTCCACCTCCTTCTTTCTCCTTCCTTCTGTCCTCTTCCCTCTTAGACACAGAAGAGGCAGCCCTTAAGAGCGCTGGTAAAAGTTTTGAATCCAGCTATCTCTTAGCTGCACAGCTCTAAATAGTCAACTACTCTGTGGCTGTGGTTTACATTTTGCTGATAAGTGTTCCTTTCCATTAGTCATGTTCACATTGCTTCCACAAGCTGGCCTCAGTTTTGCTCAATGGTGAATGAGAGAATGAACTAGAAAATAGCTAGGATGCCTGAACTCCATGCCCCCTATTTCCCAGGGCCTCAGCAAAGAGCATCTTTCAAAAAATACTTGGCCCGGAGCGCCTGGGTGGCTCAATTGGTTAAGCGGCTGCCTTCAGCTCAGGCCATGATCTCAGGGTTGTGGAATCGAGCCCCGCATCGGGCTCCCAGATCAGTGGGGAGTTTGTTTCTCCCTCTGCCTCTGCCTCTCCTGCTTGTGCTCTATCTGTCTCTCTCTCAAAGAATAAATAAAATCTTAAAAAAAAAAAAAAAACTTGGACTCCAGTTCAATTCAACAAAGAATCAAGTGCTTGTTGCATATGGAACATAGTGTTAAGGACCCAGAAGAAGAGAGGCATGAGTACAGTTCAGAAGAATCTCAAAATGTCCCAGTCTCCACTGTGTTGTCTGCCAGGGGGATTAGGAATGAGCTATGGAAGCATCAGATACCAAGATTCTTGTGTGTAAAAAGAGAAAGAGAGATACAGATATAAACTCCTGAAAGTTAAGTAAAAACCATGTAATCTATTACATAAATTGATATCATTCTAATTCTTGCTTATTAAAAAAATCTAGAGACAATAATGACCCTTATAAACTAATAACACATTCTGAGTAATATTTATCACTAAAATGAATTGGGACTCCTTGGAGAAATGGTCAATTTCAGGTTTAAGGCAGGGTATGTACAACAAGAGTCCGAGACATCTATTATGCCAGAAGGCAAAGAAGATACAGGTGGTTGTGTCAAACACAGGACTAGCTTGAGGAAGCTGCTGCCATTGACAATTTGAACACCAAAAACATTACTAGTGCATAGTTTAAAACACATTAAATATGTAAGCTACCTGAGTTCTTAAAACTCCAAAATGATAATGCCTCATTGAACACTATTGCTAGCATACTGATTTATTATTATGAAAACTGAAAATAAAGGCATTTAACTTGCCTTTCTTGTATGCACTGTATTTTAGAGTAGACAAATAGTTGATGAGGAAAAGTTCTTTACGCAAAAGTTCTTATCAGTAAATGCAGGAGAAAAAAAATCAGAATTTTATAGTCCTTGCTGACAACATTGATTTGGGCAATGGTAGTTAAAACCCTTGAGTGAGAAACAGATGGGGAACTTTATAATGGTTAGATCAGACTCACATTACCTAAACTCATCAGCAAATTTTAACATCACTAGAAGTGGTATAATTTGATGTCACTATCACTTGATGTGATGCAATTTGGAAGTACATAACAACATCCACAACATGGTCTTTCCCCCAAAATAAACTTGTAATCAAATTGAGCCTCTAGATACATCTGTCAGTTTATAGGACATATATGGAATATATGTTAAACAATATCTCAAGGTTGCAATTGACTGAGCCCACAGTACAAGAAATTTTACAGAAAAAATTACTTTATTTCTTTAACCCATAAATAGCAAGAAAAAATAAGCATGGAGATTTACTAAATGTTTAAAAAAAATCTTTACAAGACATAGCACAGCAAATGAAATGCAAGTCTCCTTATTTTGACTCTAATTTGAAAAAGAAAAACAATTGTTAGAAATAACTTTTTAGAGAAAAATTGAGAAAAACTGAATATAGAATGCATATTGGGTAATATTGATAACTTATTGTTAATTTTATTAAGTATGAAGATGGTATCTCATAACTGTTAGAAATACATACACTGGTAGCTATAAGAGAAATGATATGGTCTGAGATTTGTTTTAAAATACTTAAAAATTAGCTCTTTCCACCATCTTTCCATGCCGCCATAATGGTGCCCATGAATGTCCTGGCAGATGCTCTCAGGAGCATTAACAATGTTGAAAAGAGATGCAAATGCTAGGTTCTTATTAGTCTGTACTCCAAAGTCATCATCTGGTTTCTAACTGTGATGATGAAGCAAGGTTACATGGGTGAATTTGAAATCATCTGTGATCACAGAACTGAGAAAATTGTTGTGAACCCCTTGGGCAGGTTAAACAAATGTAGAATGATCAAACCCAGATTTGATATACAACTCAAAGATCTAGAAAAATGACAAAACAATCTGCTCCCATCCCACCACTTTGGTTTCATTGTACTGACAACCACAGCTGCCATCATGGACCAGGAAGAAGCAAAATGAAAAACAAAAGACAGAAAATCCGGGGATTCTTTTTCTAGGGATGTAATGCATCTGTGCAAATAAAATGCCTCAATGTAAACAAACAAACAAACAAACAAACAAAAACTTAACAATTAAAAAAGGAAAATAAATGAAACCAAAAAAAGGCCAAATGTTGGTAATGATTCAAGTTGATATTCTGCATATGAAGTTTTATTTTTCTATTTTCTATTTTCATATGTGATTGGAAGAATTTACATTAAAAATTTTTAAAGTAAGCATAGATTATGTAGCACATTGTTAAGAAGTTATATTGCACAATATATCCATTGACAGGGCTGCATACTCCAAAATTATTCAGAATCATAGGGAAGATGCATAGTGGAAAAAATATTAGGCTAGAAGCTGGGACACTGGGTTCCCATCCCTGATCTCCCACTAAATATCTGTATAACCTTAAGCAGGTCATTTCTTTCTCTGTGTTTCAATATCCTCATCTGTATAGTAAAGCTTTAATTAAAACTTTCCCCCAATCACGCTGGCCTCAGAGTATCCTAAGGTTATAATAGGCAATATATGGTAAGGTTCTCAGGAATCAGCCTGCCCTATTCAAGTTCTTATCCTGTTGCAGATGTTCCAGATGTTTAGGATAGGAAACCCTCGTGAAAATGCCCCACACAGTATCCAGCATATTATACATGTTCATTAACCATTTCACACCACCAAAGTCATTTCTCAATATGGATTCCAGGAGTAGAAAAGTTTTCCTTAGGAAAGATCTTTCTTTCTTTCTTTCTTTCTTTCTTTTTTTAAGACAAAGATATCATACATCCTGCTTTTTTTTTTAAAGATTTTATTTATTTATTTTTCAGAGAGAGAGAGAGAGAGAGCACACAAGCAGGCAGAGTGGCAGGCATAGGCGGAGAGAGAAGCAGACTCCCTGCCAAGCAAGGAGCCCGATGCAGGACTCAATCCCAGCATCCTGGGATCATGACCTAAGCCGAAGGCAGCGGCTTAACGGACTGAGCCACCCAGGCGTCCCAGGAAAGATTTTTCTAAGGTTGCCCATTTAATACCAGAACCAAGAATATAAGTTAGATTTCTTAGTTTTTTCTTCCTAATAGACCAGGCTGCATTGAAAGAAAAAAAAAGTCACAAGACATTTAATTTTTAAACTCGGGCAGAAACAAAAAAACCTAATAAATAAACTTCAGGGCCTGAATCATAGAGCCCAGAGGATGCTGAAAGACTGCTATGATAGGAACCAAGGATGCTACCCCAGAATGCCAGTCAAGAAAAAGAAGAGCGGGCAGGAGGCAGGGCTCAGAGCTGGTACGAACACCCTGTGTGAACCCAGGACCGGAGTTCATGCCAGTAGTCACCCATTCCTCTGAGCTTTCAGTCCTGATGCTGTGACCACTGCTTCCTGTCTTCTCTTCTGTGTCAAGCCACACGGAGAGACGTGGCAGCCCCAACCTAATAGGCTGATTAGAGCCCAACCTGCAGGTCTGAGCCTTGGAGTTGGCTGATGTAGTAACAGAGCTGTTGTAAGCAACAAGCGGGCTTTAGTAACTAGCATGCTAGAAACCTCAGTGGCCTCAATAACATAAAATATTTAATGAGCATCCATTATTTATGAGTCTATTCCAAGCATATGGAAGACATCAGAGCATCCTTCCAGTGAACTTGTCCAGACAGGCTGATGACTGAACACTTGAGTCTGAACTGGGGTTTATAGAGAAAACACAGTACGCTACACACAACAATCAGTTGGCCTACAATAACTGGATAAATAAGTGAATGAAAAAATTGGAAATCTACATCTTATTTCTATCCTCTCCTATCCCAACCTATAGACTGGAGGGTAGGGATAGAGATGGCGAGGGGCTGGGGCGAGGGAAAGAGATCCCTTACTTTTTTTTCTCCTGTCTTGGAGTTGAGAATTGGATTATCACGTTAGAAAAAGAGAAACTGTGGCCCCTTTTTGATAATGGCTCAGTGTTCTTCCACAGTGCTTCCCAAATGGGCATGTAGAGAATGACTCACCATGGAGGTCATCTTTCTAATAGTATGCAATGAATCAAAGAATGGACTAATAAGAAATAAATTTGTTTTACTATAAATCTTAGTTAAGAGATTGAAATAGATGTATTTAGTTCCTAATACAGATTATAGATAAAAATAGCTACAAAACAGTTCAGGCAAAATACAATTAAGAAAAAGATTAAAGGAAGGTTCTTTGTTTTATGACAAAGAACAGTCCATCTGTCTTCTTGCTAATAAGAGCCAAAATGCTTTCTATTCGTAATTTATGACAATAGTATCAATTTCCATGTCCTGGTTATTTTGACCTCATTAAAACCCAAATGACTTCAGAGAAACTCTTCTGGAGACTTGCTATCTCAATCAAGAATCAAAACCAATGATTCCATGTGAGGCCTTCATGCCCTAAATTGCTACAACTCCCAGGAATTAGTGTGGTCATTTTTCTTTTTCTTCTTTCTGTTCTGTTTTTGGGTGGCAGGAAGGTCTATGGGGCAGTGCTAGAAAAACTAAGATGTTTCCACGCTGAAGAAGTCATTGAGGAAAGACAAGAAGGAAAACGCCAAGTAAGTGTGCCTGTGTTAATCCCTCCACTCTTTATAGAAGACAGGAAGGAATGAGCCACCAGAGAAACCTCAAGAGTGGAATTCACAGGGTAATGAAGGAGAGTAGAAGAACAAAAACTAGGAATCCAAGTTCAGAACTTACGGATGGATGGGTGCCTCTGCTATGATTAGGAAGGAGTTAGTAAGACATTACTTGCACACAGAGCCACGTCAACCTGGCCAGGGGGATGGGCAGCTAGGGGGAGAGCAGTCCTGAAAAATGATGAGAGGTGTAAGGCCCAGACACGAAAACATGAAGAGATGAACATGTAGGGGAGAAGGTGAGCAAAAAAGCAGGATAAGTGCCCAGAACCATGACTGTGAAAGTTACTAAGAAAATGAGTTACTTGTGAGCAAGAAGGGTACACTAAAAGAGAGCAAGGAGAACTGAGAAAGCAGTGGAAGTTTGCTTAAAGCTGACCATCCATAAGCAAAAAAAAAAAAAAAAAGAAGAAAGAAAGAAAGAAAAAGAAAAAGGCCACTAGGCTTGCCATATGATTACTAGACAGCTGCCACATGTCACACTGGTTCCTAAATTTGCGATACATTTCTTTAATTCCCGTGCAAAAGTGCATTCCATACACTAATTAAGTCTCCATTACAGCACACTGGAAAAACATAGTAGCAGCATCTTGCTGGGTTTTTCTTCATCTGACAGGTGGCTTATTCCTGGATCTCTGAATGTTGGTGATACCAACCTCGGGGAAAGCCAAGTGTAGGAAACAGTCCAAACAACGGGCTGTTTTCATTTGGTGTCAGTTCAGCTTCCTACAAACAAAATTAAAGCAGCATTTGGTTAGCAATTGGAAACACATATCAAAGGGAGGAAGCCTAACTCAAAACAGATTTTTCTAACCATCCTCAATATACGTGTGTAGAAAGAATGCATCTTTTATTTGTAATACTGTAAATGTCAGTGATTATAAACATGTGTATCACAGCTTGCCAGGAATTTGCTCTTGCCCTTGAATGACGAGACTCATACAAAATCCAGGGCAGAATGTGGAACTCCCTTTGGCTTCAGCATGAAATACAGAGATATGAATGGTAGTAACAGGAATGGCATGAAAATCCTAAGGATAAACCTTTGCAGGGAAGCATGCTGGTCTCTACAAATGCTTATCTTCTCCCACCAAGCCTGAGACTGCTTAAAGAATGCAAATAAAACTAAGTTTATTTGAGAGCAAAATTAATTTCTGACTGGTAAAAGAGAAATAATTTTTGGAAAAGGAGTTCAGAGGAAAGAAGGAAGTTCTGGGAAGATGAAGCATTTTTTTTAAGATTTTATTTATTTATTTGAGAGAGAGAGAGAAGGAGGATGAGGAAGGAAGGAGGGAGAAGTAGACTCCCCACTGAGCAGGGAGCCCATGTGGGGCTCAATCCTAGGACCCTGAGATCAGGATCTGAGCCGAAGGCAACCGCTTAACCAACAGAGCCACCCAGGTGCCCCAGCTGCAGTGGTCTGATATGTACTGCCCCTTTTTCCCTTTCAGTAACCCGCATGTGTCTCGAATTTTGTTTCCCAAACAAGTACTAGATTTTAACCTAGAAGAAAAAAGGATTCATAAGTGTACATTCTAAAGTCCTTCATAACGAAAAAGTCCACTTTAGCGTGTCTTAAAATGTGTAAGACAAAATGAAAATGTTATGGTTAGAGATGTTTCTGAGTTAATATCAGTAAATAGAATGATTGCCTGTTAGTTTCTTTTTCACCAAACAAAATGTAGCTGCCAATTAAACCAGCTGCAAAAGTACTCCTTATGGACTTACTCAAGAGAATCACAGAGTTGTTTTGTTTGCAGAAGTGATTTCCTTGGGTACTGTTTACTTTCTGGGGCTGGTGTGGGGAATGTTTGGGTTTCTTTACTGAGCCTTCCACACACACCCTATTGAATGCAGCACTCTCCCTGTAAGAACGTGAGAACGTCCACCCCCAAATCCTTCAGTGTCTTCAGGTCTAAGTCAGCTCCTGGAGAGCCTTCCTCAACCTCTCACCCCTGAAGGACCCTCCCCTTTCCCTGTGTGCTTATCTTCAATGTTGTAGCACTTGATTACATGTTGTCTCATATGGTTATAAAATTCTTTGCTTTAAAAGCTCTCCTCTTCAACTAGGCAGTAAGATCCTTATCGGTGGAGGTAACTTCCACACTTTCCCACATGTTACTCCAGAGTATGTTACACTGCATTCCACTGAAATGGAACCAGATATACAAGAAGTACTCAAATAAAAATGCTCTATTCTCTACAAACCTCCAAGTGCATAACCAATATGCAGATTATGATGATATTTTCACACTAATCATTTGATGAGGAAAGAAGAAGAAAAAATATGCAACATAAGGTAAAGGCTGTGCCGGGTTAGTGATTCTGATAATGCAGGGGAGTGTTTCCACAAGAAAATAAAGGTAGATTCAATGAGTAAACCTAAAGTGCTTAAACTATTTAACTGGGAACAGAGATCTGAATTGAAGAACAGAGATTTAGATGGCTGGGGATGCAATGGGCTGGAGGGGATTTTTTTTTAAGAATTTCTTTAGATTTTGGGACGCCTGGGTGGCTCAGTTGGTTGGACGACTGCCTTCGGCTCAGGTCATGATCCCGGAGATCAGGGATCAAGTCCCGCATCAGGCTCCCAGCTCCATGGGGAGTCTGCTTCTCCCTCTGACCTTCTCCTCGCTCATGCTCTCTCACTGCCTCTCAGGCTCCCAGCTCCATGGGGAGTCTGCTTCTCCCTCTGACCTTCTCCTCGCTCATGCTCTCTGCCTCTCTCTCAAATAAATAAATAAAATCTTTAAAAAAAAAAAAAAAGAATTTCTTTAGATTTCATGAAAATTGCAAGTTTCAAACAGGAGGATTCATCTTTCCCTCTTCTAGAAAACAATCCAGCACTTGATTGAAAACATTGGAGGCAAGACATAAACAAATAAACAAGGAAATCTAGAGACCAAATTCTGAGGGTGTTTTTAATCAGAAAACAGAATCTTTAAGAAGAGTGGATTTTTAGCAATGTGGCAAACCAACCCTATAGAGTCCCTGATTTCTGCTAAAAACACATAAAATATGAGATAAGTATCTAAAGAGTATTTTTAAATATATAATCAAATTTAAAATACAGGAAACTCTTTACTTGTCCAATACTGAGAATGAAATCAAAATCCAAACACTAAGGGGAACCTGGTGTTTCTAGGGGGCATAAGAACGGTTTTAGATCAAATATGGGAATTCTGATTCCCATATTGTTGCCTCCAGTCCATCTTAGATGGAAGGAGAATCCAGTGAGATCCCTGCATGCACAGAAATTTTAAGAAATAAGTCAATAAATTAAAATAAACACCACTCAGGGACTACTGATACCACGAGGACCCATTAGCAAGCTAGCACAAAAATGCTGTGTGATCTCACTTTCCCAGCCTAGAGTACTTCCACAGAATAAACACATACACATAAATATACAAATAAACGCTGCTGTAAAAAATCAACTCACTATAAAAAGCTACAGACAATATGAAAAAACGGGTCACAAAAGCGGGATAGGGAGCATTTCATGAAATACAAGTTTTCCCCCAAAGAACTCAAATTCATTGAAAAACCTAAAAGAGATTCCAGAATAATAATGTTCTAAGCGATTAAAGAGAAAATTAAATGACCAGTATCTTTAAGAAAATTTTTAAAAAGCAAACAGAACAGTTTGAAAAAAATGAATAAGGAAACCTTAAAAAATTCTCCAAATGATAAACAAAGTATAAACTTTAACATTAAAAAAAAAAAAAATCCAGTGAACAAAATACAACAGCTAAAGAGAGTGGGCAATTTGGAAGAGGACTTTGAGGAAATGGCCCAAGATGGAACCCAAAGAGATAAAATGAGAGAAAATATGAAAGTGTGGTTATGAAATGGGAGACTACACACCTGAGATGCATCTCTAAATATAAAGCAGTAGGTCAATTGTTAACCTGAACAAAGAAAATATGTCTGACTGTCCCCAAAACCTGGGATCACAGAAGAAAAGCAGCGTATATGTTGCATTCTTTCTTGACTAAAGATCAGACTCATTACTTTAAATTTAGAAATTATTTTTTTAACCTGAAAATTTGTCCGGAGGTTGAAGAAAAACATATTAGTCATATATTTTCCCCACCTGCTCAATCATATATATTTTGATGTAACTAATCTACTGCTTAAAAATAAGTTTGGGTCAGACTAAGGTTTCTTAAGTAACAAAAAGCACAAAAAAAAGAAAAAAATTAATAATTTTGACTCCATTAAAATCAGAAGTTATGCTCTTCAAAAGATGCTGTAAGGAAAATTAAAAGACCATTCACAAACTGGGAGGAAATATTTTCAAAACATATACTTAGAAAGGGTTAGAAAAGGACATGGCTATGAAGTATATAAAGAACTATTTCAATTCAATAATAAGAACATGAACAACTCATTTTACTTTTTTTAAAGAAAGTTTATTTATTTATTTGAGAGAAAGAGGGGGAAGGAACAGAGGGAGAGAAAGCCTAAGTGGGCTCCACACCCATCAAGGAGCCCGACATGAGACTAGATCTCATGACCCTGAGATCACAACCCTGAGCCAAAACCAAGAGTACAGACACTTAACTGACTGAGCTACCCAGGTGCCCCTGAACATTTTACTCATTTTAAAAATGAATAAAAGATTTAAAAATTTACCGAATAATTTTTGCTTTAAATTTTTAACTGGCAATACAAAGGGCTAGCAAAGTTGCAGAGCAAATATAGACTCCTACATTGCTGATGGGAAAACAAAATGGTATAACTACTTTGGAAAACGGTTTATTGGTTTCTTATAATATCCATAAGCCATCCCACACCTGAGAAGTTACAGTAACATCCCAGCAGCCCTACTCTTAATTTTGTTTAACTGAGAGCAATAATAAAAAAATTGTATGTAAATGTTTGCAGCAATTTCATTTGTATTCATTAAAAACCAGAAACAACTAAAACATCCATCACTGGTGAATGTATAAATGAACAGATGCACTCATACAATGGAAGACACTAGGCAATATATTAAAAAATATTAACTATGGATATAGGCCACAACTTAGATGAATCTCAAAAGCATATGAAAGAAACCAAATGCAAAAGCTACAGCCTCTATGATTCAGTTTTATGACATTCTCGAAAAGGTAAAGGGATAGAGATAGAAAACACGGCAGTTATTTCCAGGAGCTCAGAGTCATGGAAACGATTAAATAGAAAAGGACATGAGGAAATTTATTGGAGTGTTGGGCATTTTTTAACATCTTCACTGTCATAGCAATTACATGAGGGCAAATATTTGTCAAAACTCATCAAACAAAACACCAAGAGAATATAATTTATTCCTTAATATGCTTAATATTCCTTAATATCTTTTTAAAATTAGTATATACTATATTTTCTGGCTTTGTAAACACTCTGTAAAACTAAAATTTCCAGCACACATTAATTGAAGTTGCACAGGTAAAGAACAGAGTGGGTGGGAAGGGATAGTATTCAAAGCATAATAGCTAAAATTGTTAGAAAATTAAATCATTTCTTCAGAGTAAAGAAGTACATTTAGTCAGAGCTGTATAAATAAAACATTGACACCAAAAAGTGTTATAACTAATAAATAAATTCAGTATGGTAGCAAGACAAAAAATCAATATGCCAAATCTATTGCATTTCTAGACATAATAATGAACTACCAGAAAGAGAAGTTAAGAAAACAATCTCATTCACAACTGCATCAAAAAGAATAAAATACCTAGGAATTAATTTAAACAAGGAAGTAAAAGACCTGTACACTGAAAACTAAAGAATTAATGAAAGAAATTGAAGAAGACAAAAATAAATAGAAAGATATTCCATGCTCATGGGTTAGAAGAATTAATATTGTTAAAATGTTCATATTACCCAAAGCAATCTATAGTTCCACTGAAATCCCTGCCAAAATTTCAGTATCATTTTCACAGAAGTAGAACAGATAATCCCCAAATTTGCATGAGACCACAAAAGACCCAACAGCAAAAGCAACTCTGAAAAAATACAAAGCTGGAGGCATCACGCTCCCTGACTTCAAAATACATTACAGAGCTATGGTCGTCAAAACAGTATGGTATTGGCATTAAAACCGACAAGCAGATCCATGGAAAATGATAGAAAGCCCAGAAATAAAACCATGCATATATGGTTAGTTAAATTATTATTATTTAAGATTTGGATTTATTTATTTGCCAAACACAGAGAGAGAGTGAGGGAGAGAGCACAAGCAGGAGGAGCAAACATCAGAGTGAGAAGCAGGCTTCCCCCTGAGCAGAGAGCCAGATGGGGGACTCTGTCCCAGGACCCTGGGATCATGACCTGAGCCAAAGGCAGATGCTTAACCCACTGAGCCATCCAGGCATCCCTAGTCAGTTAAATTATGACAAAGGAACTAAGAATCTACAACAGAGAAAAGAGAGTCTTAAAGAAAAGACAGTTGGGAAAACTAAACAACTACATTCAAAAGACTGAAACTGGACCACTATCTTACATCCTATACAAAAATTAACTTAGAATGAATTAAAGGTTTGAATGTAAGACCTGAAACCATAAAATTTCTAGAAGAAAATACAGGCAGTAAGCTCCTTCACATAGGTCTTGGTGATGTTTTTTTAAATCTGACACCAAAAGCAAAAATAAATAGATGGGACTACATCAAACTGAAAAGCTTCTGTACAGCAAAGGAAACATTAATGAAATTAACTATGACAACCTACTGAATGGGAGAAAATATTTTCAAATCACATATCTGATATGATATCATATCTGAAATATCCTAAGGGGTTAATATCCAAAATAAATAAAGAATTTATACAACTCAACGGCAAAAGAAAAATATCTGATTAAAAAATGGTAAAGGGTCTGAGTAGACATTCTTCCAAGAAAGACATCCAGATGGCCAACAGACACATGAAAAGATGTTCAACATCACTTATCATCAGGAAAATACAAATCACAACCACAATGAGATATCTCCTTACACCTGTTAAAATGGTTGTCATCAAAAAGACAAACAAGAAGTGTTGGTGAGGATGTAGAGGAAAGGGTACCCGTATACACTGTTGGCACAAACATAGACTGGTGTAGCCATGAAGAAAGCAGTATAGAGATTCCTCCGAAAAATTAAAAATTGAACTACTACATGATCTAGCAATTCTGCTTCTGGGTATTTATCGAAAGAAAATAAAAATACTGATTCAAAAAGGCATCCATACCCTCACGTTCACTGAGATGTTATTTACCACAGCCAGGATATGGACACACCTTAACTGTTTACCAATAGATGAATAAATCTATTATATATGGTAATATATAATATAAATATATATTCATAAACATATGTACAGACATACACACAAAACGGAACATTAGTCATAAAAAAGAATGAAATATTGTCACACATCCATGTGACAACATGGATGGACCTTGAAGGCTTTATGCTAAGTGAAGTAAGTCAGGCAAAGAAAGACAAATACTGTATGATCTCACTTATCTGTGGAAACTAAAATTAAAAACAAAAAACACCAAGCTCATAGCTACAGAGAACAGACTGGTAGTTGCCAGAAAGGGAGTGGGTGGGTAGAAGGGTGAAATGGGTGAAGAGGGTCAAAAAAAGGACAAACTTCCAATTATACAATATGTAAGTCATGAGAATGTAATGTACAGCATGGTGACTATACCCAATGATGCTCTCGTATTGGAAAGTGGCTAAGAGAATAGATCTTAAAAGTTCTTATCAAAAGAAAAAAATTGTTTTGTAACTATGTAAGGTGGCAGATGGTAACCATACTTATTGTGGTGATCATTTCCCAATAAATACAACTACTGATTCAGAATGTTTGCCGTATACCTGAAACTAGTATAAGTTAATCATATCTCAATTGGAAAAAAAAAAAAAAGCTTGTAAAGCCAGCAGTAGAATACCAGAAATTTCAGGAAGATTAGAATGTGTACAGCAGGGGTGCCTGGGTGGCTCAGTGGGTTAAAGCCTCTGCTTTCAGCTCAGCTTATGATCCCAGGGTCCTGGGATCGAGCCCCACATTGGACTCTCTGCTCCGCAGGGAGCCTGCTTCCTCCTCTCTCTCTCTGCCTGCCTCTCTTACCTACTTGTGATCTCTGTCTGTCAAATAAATAAATAAAATCTTTAAAAAAAAAAAAAAAAAAGAATGTGTACAGCAGACCCAGCAGGGCCTGGCCACCTGAAGGACCCACGTCCCTTCCAGGCCAGCCACAACCCGGCCCCTTCCTGTAGGTCCAAATGAGAATGCGAGCCTGGACAAGAGCTAGATCTGATTTCCAAAATAAGCAGGAAGTTCATACTTTTATGTAAGATTTCTTATTCTTAAATACTGGACACCAATTCAAAATTTTAAAATATACCTTAGGACCCAAGCAAAACATCTCTGTGGCTAATTTCCAACTGCTGGTCACTATATTGCGACCTCTACTATAAAGAACTGGATCAGAGGGCTCCTCCTGCCCAGTTTTTATGGCCCCTGAATTCTGAGAAAGAAAAGAAGTTGCATTCAAAGCTGCTTCTAACACTCGGAGCCATCTGAAGTTAAATGTTCACTGCTATTCTGATGAAAAGCAGAAGTTGTAGAACTGATCAATTTGTGCCTTTGAAGGTTACAGCAAATAAAATTGGCCGCCTGGCCCCCGAATAAGACCATGATTGGCAGGATCTATTTGCAGTTGATGTGGTTTGAAGCAGGCCCCCGGGAGCATGAGGCCATACCCAGTGATCCCCCACACCCAGGGGGAGCATGAGACGCACCAAGACACTTCTCTTTCCTCCCCCATTCTCTCTGTCTTATCCTCTCTATAATCACATTCTCTCAGCACCTCCCTCTCTTCTTCTGGTCACTGCCTGCACTCAGAAAGCTGACAGGTGTGGTAGGGGAAAACAGGGGGTGCTGAAAAAGTCATGGGAGCTTCAGTGGCATCAGGCATCATTCTACTTATTAATAAAAAGCTGTCTACTCTTAACTATGCTTTTAGCCCTGCTGTAAGCATTTTCCATCTGAAGCCTTAGAACAATCCTATGAAGTACTACAATTATGCTCCTTTGCAGATGAAGATGGGAGAGGTTATGCATTCAGTCAAGGCCATAAGAAGCAGAGCCAGGACCAAGAATCCAACCCCAACTGTCCCACCACAAAGCCCGAGAGCTCTGCTCTGAATCACTCCAGCTCCTACCTCCTGGTTGACATGATTTCACCCAGTTTTCTTTTATTGGCCCACTGCAGCACCATTTAGTTTCCCCAACCCCAAACAGAGTAAATGTGAAATAAGACCTCACATCTGTAGGACATATATTAACATTTTAAAGGGAGCTTTGGAATCTGCCCTGTCTTCATTATAATAAAAATAGAGTTTGTCCTTCATTAGGATAAAAATGAGCAGGTTCTGGGAAGGGCTCAGAGATGAGCTCATCTCCTTGATTTACACTTTCTTTTTAAGGATGTCAAGAGACTTGGAAAAAGACCATTATTCTCTCACATACTGCTGTTTGATGATGAGTGGTGTTTTCCTTGTATTTTAAATGAAAAAACAAAATGCACACGTGTGTGTGATGTGTATGTGTGTGTGCGTGGGGGGGTACTAGGTCTATGTGTGTGTGACAAATGATGTATGTGTGTGGTGAGTATGTATGTGTGTGTGTGTCTATATGTGTGGCTGATGTTTTTGATGTGTGTGAGTGTGCTGTGTGTCGATGTATGTGTAGGTGTTTAGGTATATATGTGCACATATATGTGTGGTGTGTGTATTTGGTGTGTGTGAGTATGGATGTGTGTGTGTGTGTGTGTGTGTGTGTGTGACTTTCAAGGTACCATTCAGGGCCATCAATACAGCCATGTGCTCGAAGGTCCAGAGGTTAGATCATCAGCCCAGGCCAACATCCATCTGTGTGTGTGTGTGTGTGTGTGTGTGTGTGCTTCCTGTAGATACACCATTTCTGTGAGTATAATCAGATGCTCCAACTGCAGGGGAACCAGCTGGGGACCTCGTTATTGTGTATACTCCTGAGCTCCACTCCAGATCTCTAGCATCACTGTGTGGGCACAGGCCTAGGGTCTGCACATTTGTTTAACAGGTGCTCCCGTCGAGGTGATACAATCCTATTCGAGATCCATGGCTACCAGCTGTGGTTAGATGTATGCATATCAGGTTCACATTATACGTATCCATATACTCATGATACAAGGGGAAATAATTTGGACATAGCCCAATTTTCTCTTACTTTTCTTGCACTGAGTAAGTGGTAGAAAAAGAACCTGGGCCTTCCCTCCCACCCTATACCCACGTACATACACACACATACACATATAGGTAAAACACTATTATGTTCTCAGCTTCTAAATTGGTTTTCATTTTGACAAGCATATGAAGCCTTACCTGAGGGAGGCTTAGATTCTTTTGTTGAGGTTTATGATCACATAGCATCATTCTGGACGTTCCCATTCTATATATGTGGCTGTATGTGTGCTAAGGTTTTTCTTCCCACAAGTCAAAGAAACAGTGTCTGTCTTTTAAAATGTTTGAAACGGTTAATATATTTGAGGTCTCTTTGTTTGACTGGTGGGCCATTGTGGCTCTGAAATTGCACAGATAATTATTACTGATGTTGCAAATGAAGATTTTCCAGACCTAGGTGCTTTTGACCAAGCAGTTCTCTCCAGCAGGAGGTAGTTTAAGGTGTCAAACTGAAATTTCTGCCCCCTCCTCTCCCAAATACCTCCATTTAAAAGATTTGAAAAGTTATACTATTTAAACTATAAACTTCGCGGTGGCAAACTGCTTGCCCACTGATAGGAATAAAGTGGTGAAAGAAAATCAAAGCTGAAACTGAGAAAGAGAATTAAAAATAAAGTGCAAGCCTCACTCAGGACCTTTGTTTTCCTTTCCTTACAGTAATGAACCACTTCCTAAGGCGAGGTCCAAATGCCAAGGATGCAAGCATGGTCCTCAGGGACCCCTGCTCCATTTTGCTCCCGAAATATCGTTCTTGCCTTTTGTGCAGAAAGACTTCCTCCCCCCCACCTCTGCTCTCTTGCCTTGCTTCTGTCTTCTCGGGAACATTACCACAACATGACACATAGCGAGCTGGTGAAAGTGATCCACCCGAGAAGCATCGAGGGCCTGGATAAAAGCAGTGAGGATGGTGAAAGGGAGGAGGAGAGGGATTCAGGAGATGCTGAAAAAGGTAGACACACCAGGACATGATGATGGATGGGAGGTAGAGATCTGGGAAGATGGAAGGGGTCACAGATAACAAGCAAGTTTCTGATTTGATTTCCCAGACATTAGAGCTTGCAAAGTCCTATGACTCTGGGGGTCAAGCAGGTAAAATATATTAATAAAGAGGTTAGTAATTATAACAGTAAAGATGAAAAATTCTTCTCTTTCTAGCTGATGTTTGTTGTTTTTTTTTTAAATTAAGATATATCTATAATCTCATCCAACAACCATGGAAACTCAAGATTGGGAAGGAACCTACTTTCGTCTGATCCAACTACACCTCTAATCCAACCTGACATTCTATTACCCTGAAGTTGCTATAATGGTCCTGAGCTACATCAGTCCCTACTCCCTACATCTGTGTGCAGTGCTGTGGATTCAGAATCACTTGTTACCGTTCGCTTTTATCTTTTTCAGGCTTCTCTCCTGAGATAACACAAGTGAGATGTGATTTGACACTTATCTTGTTAAGATGAACAATAGATAATTTGGATGCCAATCAACTGGAGATATGTCCACATTTTTCAAATCAGTCAAGTAATTGTCAAATCACTTCACTCTGCTTTTCAGATATAGCTCAAGCTAGGAGAATTTCCAGAGTTTTAAATTCTGAGTGTTTTTTAATGGTCTTTGGAAACTAAACCAAAATGAACTTGATCTTGAAAATGATATCTTCATTCAAAAAACTTTTATTGAGTGCCTTTTATACACAAATACATGTCCCTACATAAGAAGAAGAATAAAAAGAAGATTCTGGAAAGTCACCTACAGGCTAGGAGAGGAGAAATGCACTATCAGAATGAGAGTTTGTCCTTCTATTAAAAACAAAATAGAAGTATAACAAACAACTGGGAAATAAGCTTTAAAATAATATGATTTGAAAGAGATCAAAATGGGTTAAAAGCTTAGGAATAAATTTTACAAAATGTGTGCAATACCTACACACTTAGAGCTATAAAACATTGCTGAGAAAAATCAAAGATCTGAATAAATGGAAAGATGTACCAGATACATGGATTGGAAGACAGATGTTAAGATATCAATTGTCCCAAAACTCCTCTAAGATTTAATTCAGTCCAATCAAGATCCCAGCAGGCATTTCTGTGGAAATTAATGAGGTAATTCTAAAGTTTATATGGAAATGTAAAGAACCCACGCTGGCTAAAACAATTACAAAAAAGAAGACCAAAATTAGAGGGTTTATAGTTTGATTTCAAGACTTAATATAAAGCTATAGTAATCAAGACAGTGTGAAATGTTAGCTTACAGATAGACATGTTGATCAGCAGAACAAAGAATCAAATAGAGAATTTGAAATAGATCCAAGTGATCTTTGTAGTCAAGTGATTTTTGACCAAGTTTCCAAGATAATCCAGTGGGGAAAAGTATAGTCTTTTCAATAAATAGTTTTGAAACACTGGATATCCATTTTGAAAAAAAATTAACTTTGACCCTTATCACAGATACAAATATAACTTGGTATACAGCAAAGACCTAAACATAACAATTAAAACTATAAAACTTCTAGAAGAAAAGAGGAGCATGTCTTTACAACCTGGTAAACAAAGATTTCTTAGATAAGACACAAATCTTTGGCTCTTCAAAAGACATGGTTAAGAAAATAACAAGACAAGCTTGACATTGGAAGAAAACATTCACTATTCACAGAATGTATTTATGACAAAAGATTTATAACCAGAACATAAAAAGAGCTCTGACAATTTAATCATAAAAAATAAACAATCAAATAAAAATGGGCAAAGTATTTGAATTGACACATCACAAAAAATATGAATGACCAAAAAGCACATGAAAAGAAGTTCAACATCATTAAGTTATCAGGGAAGTATGAACTCAATTAGAAGATGCCACTGCACATCCCTTAGAATGGCTAAATTTAAAATTTAAAAAGGACAATTTCCAGATGTCTGTCAGTCACTGAGAGTGGATACAGGAGCAAAGGCAGATTTGAAGAGAAGATGACTAGGGTAGTTGAACACAGGCTAAGTTTGAGGTGCCTGGAGCACATACAAATTGAGATATGCTCAAGAAGACAGAGGAGAAGCCTGAACTAAAAATAAAGATTTAGGAATAATTGATAGATGAATAAAGGTAAAGTCTTAAAGTAGATGTGTAACTTCAGATAAGACATAGACAAAACCATAGGGAATATCACCATTTAAGAGACAGGTGGAAAAAGAAAAGCCCAGGAGATAGAGGAAGAAGGAACAATGGAAAGGCAAGAAAAAAAATTTCAGGGACAATTCCTAGAAAGAGGGCACAGTCAACAGTGTCCAATACTGCAGATATGACAAGTAATATAAGGACTGAAAAGAGTTTCTTGGCTTTTCATCTAAAAGGTTATTGCTGACTTTAACAAGTATGATTTCCCTAGAGTGGTAAGAACAAAATCAAAATGGCAGTGGAATAAGAATTCATAGGAGATGAGAAAAGGCCAACCATTCTTCAACAATCTTAACTGGAAAGATAAGATAAAGTTAGGAGAGAAGTTGGGCAGGGAGAAGAATTATTACAGATTTAAGAAAGTTCTCTTTTCTCTTTTATTTTTTTAAAGATTTGTTTATTTATTTTAATGAGAGAAAGAGAGTGGGAGTGGGCAGTGAGAGAGGGAGAGGGAGAGAATCTCAAGCAAATTTCCCGATGAACCCAAAGCCTGATGTGGGGCTCAGTCTCATGAACCTGAGATCATGACCTAAGGTGAAATCAAAAGTCAGATGCTTAACTGACTGAGCCACCCAGTTGCCCCAAGAAAGTGCTCTTTTAAACACAAGAGAGAAAACAAGCAAGTTTTTATGCTTAGGAATGCAATATGAGGACAAAGAAACAGTTGAGAGGCAAAGACTAACAGTACATTGGAGAAAGGAGTAGTCAATGAAACAAGCTTCCTTAAGGGCTTGGGAAGATGTCATGTGCAAAATCAGACACACTGGAAGTGGAAGAAGCAAATCGATTTGACAGTCATACAACAAGGAGCTGAAGAACTTGTCCTAAGTGAGTGTCCATTAACTAATGAATGAGTGTGTGTCATCCTCTAGGGGACAACAATGGATTGGGCAAGTGATAGTGATGACCCCAACATGCTCACCTTCTGTCTGATTCCCACATGTTGTCTGGGGTATGTGAAGTTAAAAAACAAACACATTATACTTGAAGAACAAAAAAATTCCTTCTCACCACATCTCTGCACGAGTCTTCTTGGAGGCATCTAGCTCCCTGTGGGAGTGGACATTGCAGAACAAAGGGGGCATATAGAAGTCAATGCTCCCTGTGTCACACTACCCTGAGTGACCAGCAGCTTTCCCAAAGACAACTACTCCCACCACCTCATGTGGCTGATCAGTCCCCTTCCTTCCTCCTCGCTCCCGCTTCCCCTGACCCACCACCCTACCAGAGACTTCTCAAGGCAGATCAATTCCACAGTCACACCACATTGCACCCTGACAGCTATCTTCACTGACAGGCTCCTTCCTGTCTCTCTGCCTTGTCCTAGGACTCTTTCTCCTATCCTCTCCACTTGTTCCAACTCTGCCCTCCTTTGGAGCCTCCAAGTGCCTTAGGCCAAGCACTTCTATTGCATCTTACCACCCCTAATTTGCTCTACTACACACAGAAATGTTGGAGATTAATGTTACACAATATATGCCAAATAAAATAACAATTGCTAAGACTGTGCTATCCATAAGTCATCTTTTCCAGCAAT
>PISX010023020.1:0-30571 GCA_004024625.1 Mellivora capensis
GCCACCAGAGCAGAGTGAGTGACAAGGAGGGAAGGAGAGCTCAGTAGGGAAGGAGGGCCAGCAGAAAGATTCCAGTTTGTTTGTTTGTTTTTTATTTTTTGTTTGTTTTGCTTTTTAAAGTTTTTATTTATTTGAGAGAGAGAGCACACAGCACAGGGGAGAGGAGGAGGGAGAGGAAAAGCAGATTCCCTGCTGAGCAAAGAGTGCCATGTGGGGCTCGATCCCAGACCCACCGCATAATCAGCAGCGAGGAGGCCACGCCCTTCACCACTCCCCAGGAATTACCTTGGAGCTGCTAGTCGGGACCTGCTCTGGCTCTCGCGGGTTCCCACGACCCAGGAGCCACTTGAACCCCGGAGACCGAAATTGGAACGCCGGTTCCGCGCCTGTAGTCGCAAGCCCGAGATTGGGCGTCCTGCCGCCAGGTGGCGCCCGTCTGCGCTTTGTGGTCCCCGGCCTCGATTTACTTTGCGGGAACATGGGGATGCTTAGCCCTCTCTCTGTGAGTGGCTGCCCAGAAGTCCCACGAGGTCGCCCCTGTGAACAGGGTCCTGGTGTCCCCTCTGCTGTTCACTTTAAGTAAAGCTTGGATGTGGTTTCCTGAGCATCGAGGTGATGCGAGGAATTCCTGTCATCCTTCCACATAGACTCCCCAATGCTAGCATTTCTGTGTTCTTCCTGTCTCCATCTCCGCGCGCACACACACACACGCACGCACGCACACACTCTCTCTCTCTCTCTTCATGATGAACTACTGCGGCATAAATTGCAGAGATCACACCTCCTCGTCCTGTGACTTTCATGCAGGTGTCCCGAGATCAAAGACTTTCTGTTCCATACAGTACAACTGCTAGAATCTGGAAACAACATGGACCCAAGACTGTAACCTACAGACTTCTGGGTCCCACTTCCTTGTCTCAGAAAGAGTCTTTACGGTCCTCCTTCCCCCAGGAGCCCGTCCAGGCACAGACAATGCCTTCGGTCTCACATTTCTCTGGCCTCCTCTCATCTGATCAGTTCTGCAGCCTTCCTTTGTCCTTGCTGACACTGATGTGTTTGAAGAGGGCAGGCTGGGGACACAACGGGGGGCAGCATTGGACTCACGCAGGTCTCACTCATAGCCCTCTCGCCATACCTCCCACCCGGCCCAGACGGCTCTGTTTGCAGGAACTGTAATCCCACACCATAAGGGGTTGGCTGGTAACTCCCCTAAAGATACGGCCACACTCCAAGTGCTGGAGCCTGCAAATGTGGCCCTATTTGGAAAAAGGGCCTTTGCAGATATAATTAAGAATCTCGAGATGAAGTCATCCTGGATTATCGAGGTGGAGATGAAATCCAACGTCAAGTGTCCTTAGAAGAGACACACCAGGGAGAGAAACAAAGGAGGAGGCCATCTGAAGTGGAGTGACGTGGCTACAAGACAAGGCATGCCTGGAGCCACCAGAACCTGAAGGAGACTAAGGAACTTCTTCCCCAGACCCTGGGAGGGAGCTCGGCCCTGTGGACACCTTGATTTCAGACTTCCAGACTTGAGAACTGTGAGAGAGTAAATTTGTTATTTTAAGCCACCCAGTTTGTAGTCCTTTGGTATGCCAGCACCGGCACCCAAATACAACTCCCCTTTTCACTCAAAAAATCGGTATATGGTTACCTGTCACTTTAATGCCTTTCACGGAGTTGCCGATTAAATGTTGATTGACAGCAAACATAGCCCAGCTCCCACAGTCTGTGGGCCCTTGGTCTTTCAGAGTAGGGTCTTGATGGGGTACAGGAGGGGTCCTCCTCTGTCCAGGGAGTGGCCCAGGGGAAGGGACATGCAGTGAAGCAAGTGTATTGCGCAGTGAGAACGCCGGCCTGGAGAAGTGTCCCTCCCTATCCTGGGCGTCAACCACAGCCCGGGGTATGCCAAGACATCTTGAGACATCACTGGCCAGGGGCAGGTGTGAGAAGCCATGCGCATTTGTGTGTCCCCTGAGCGAGGAGAAACCAGCTCCCCTACCCCTGGGAAAATGTCTTGGGTGTTAGGTAGGCTTAGGCCCTGCAGGTCTCGGGACCCAGTGGGGGGAAAAAGCCATCCCAGTTTGGGTACATGCCACCCACCTGGGAGCCTGCTGGTGCTAACTGGAGGCAGAGGCCTGCAGACTTTTCTGTTGTGTCAGGAGGAAGCCAGCTTGGGATGGAGCTGGGGGGCCAGCAGGGGGCGGGGAGCTGGTGAGGCCCACAGTGGGATCAGGTTGTCCAGCCCCCGTGCCCAGATGGGGGTACTAGGGGACACACCATCAGCAGGGCAAAGCCTGGATTCACTTTGCCTCTACTTACCACCTGTTTACCCCGTTATACATCTGTGGCAGGACAGCCGAGGGGGGCATGCCGTGCTCTGCCCCACTGCTGCCCTTTCCGTAGAAACCCACGTGCTTGCTCCAATGTCTTCACAAATTCTCAGCCACCCACTGACCTGCCCTACAGGTGACTTGAGAGGGCGCCTCTCTCTCTCTCTCTCTGTAATCAGAAGCACACCTGCTCTGGGGTTGAGGTGCAAATGCGTGTTTCCATAATTGGCTTTATAAGGCAAAAACTGCATAAGTGAAAATCCCCGCCAGGAAGCCATTCACTTCCGTACACGTCAGTACCCGTGGTTTTGTGTGGATTGGGCCAACTCTCGGGCTGCAGCCGATTTTCCTCCAGCATGAAACAGACTGGTGTTTCTTCTACTTGGCACCATACAAAATAAACCCAGGAAAGCCAAGAAAACCATGTGGGGAAGGAGGCAAATAATAAACTTTAAACAACTTATTGGTTAGGAGACTCTAAGCTATAAAGACAGATTGTGGCAGAGATGCTCTACATAATACATATCCTTATGGTTTCACATCGTATGTCTGGAGGAGGGGTGGCAGTGCCAGAGTGTTCATTCAGGGACTTGCTGGCATCGCCAGCAGGATTCCTTTACCCTCTGTAGGTCAGTTTTGGTCCTTGGGTCCATCTCCTAGAGGTGCAAGAGGGCTGCACCAGCTCCAGCCATCACCTCACCAGCCTCACCCAGATGCCGAGAAGAAAGGTTTCATCTCGAGTCTCTTTTTAAGACTAAAGAAACTCCTTCCCAGAATCTCAGTGGACATCTTCACAGGGTTTATGAGCCAGAACCATAACCCAAACCCTTTCCTAGCTACTGTTAGCAAGGGGAATTGAGTGTCCTGATTGGCAAAGAGGAGGGGCTGGCAAACTACAACCTGGGCACCCAATCCATCCATCACCTGCTTATGTGTAAAAAGCCATACGGTTCACCTACATATTGCTGATGGCTGCTTTCATGCTACACTGTCAGCGATCTCAAGCCCCAAATATTTACTGGATTTTTTTTTCCAAAAACAAAGCTTGCTGCCCCTGGTTTAGACTAACAAAGTGCTGCTGGAAGGGAAGGAACCATCCCCAAGTGCAGAGGCTTGTCCTGCGAGAGAGTGGGTGGAGAGGAGGGCGGGATGATTTGGGTAGGAACCCAGCGGTGTCTGGTGCAATCCTCACTTTGCCCCAGAAGGGTTGTGCATCTTTGGGGAGCCCCTAGTCAGGCATTTCAGGCAAGCTCCCCACCCGTAAGAGAGAAAAGGTCTTGCCACAGCGGGTAGGATGCAATGTGGGGAAAGACAGAAAGCACCTGGCACCAAATAGACCCGAGGATGTTTTGTCCCCTCGAGAATTTTCTAATGGGTTTTATGCTGTTAGGTTCACCCCGAAAGAGAGGCTGCCAAAGGGATTTGCGGTTTACTAATTGGAATCAAAACATTGCTTCTGCTCTTACAAAAGTCAAGTTACCCAAACAGGATTTGGTTTTAGGAGCTTTCTTGAAGTCAGAAGGAGCTGACAACAAAAACTCCAAAGGAGAAGTTGTGTAACAGGGCGGTGGTGGCGGCGGGGATGTCTGTTCTTGGGGCTTTCAGAGGCCAGGGCCGTCTCACTGTCTGGGCTCACTGTTGTGGGCTGGAAGTTGAGGCAGGGGCTGGACAAGACGTAAGGCAGAGGGTACCGAGATATAAGGCTGAGGGTATGCACGGTGACAAGTATTGAAGGCTGGGGTCTCAACCCCGCACCCCCAAGGATCTTTTTTTTTTAATATGACAGCCACCCCATGTTTGGAGAGAAAATGACTGCCAGACAAAATGCTTTCATTAGTTAATTTATTTTCCTTTATTTAAAAAAAAACAATCAAGAACACATGTATTGGCAACTCTGGCCTTCTGCTGAGACCAGAGACCCCAGGGACATGAGATGGAGGGAACAGAGGCTGTGGGTTTAGATGGTCTCAGATTACATCCCAGCTCTCCCCTCTTGGCTATTTACATCTGGGGCAGGAGACTTGGCCTCTGAGACTCTCGGTTTCCTCATCTGTAAAATGGAGATCACGGCAGTGTCGTCTTCCCAAGATCTTGCGAAGATTTGATGAGACCAGTTAAGATGTAAACGCAGTGCAGGAGCTCATAGGCGGTATACACTTGACAAATATTAGCTATGATATTAGCTAACGTGCATAGCGCCAACACTGCAAGGTAGATATTAATTCCTTTTCTCAGAAGAGGAAACCGAGACTCAGAGAGGTTAAGTAGCTTATCCAAGGACACACAGCCAGGAAGTGGAAGAGTCAGGGTTGGCACATAGATCTGCGTGGCTCTAGAAGGCCAGGAAGCAGACCCCAGGCTACAAGACCCCTGGACGGGGACGGGGATGCTGGACTGAGTTGCGGTCCTTCCTGCCCAAAGCGAGCATGAGAGGGTTGTTTGCATTTCATTGTGTCATCCTGGGAAATGGCCTTGTACTCTTTACAGCACTTGCAGTAGATTGTAGAGGCACAGAACTGAGCCCACCCCAAGGTGGGAACCCAAAGGAGTCACCTCAACAGAGAGGGAGAACCAGGGAGAGGCGGCCCCCAACAGCGGCGGGGAGCCTGGCAGAGCTCCTCACGGCCAGCAGAGGGCAGCAAGCGCATTTGTAAGGGAGGACCACCCGCCAGGGTGCAGAGGAGGCCAGGGATGGAGGCGCCGGGGGTCCTGACCTGCCAAGCGTGCCAGGTGTCCTTTGTCTGTGCCCTGACATAGTGACAGCAGTGGAGACCCGCATGGCCTTGACCAGGGGCAGGGCTGAGGGCCATGCATGATCACCAGGTCTCCCTTCCTCTGGAACAGGCACTGTTAGGACTACAGCCCCGCTCAGAAGCCATCTAGCCACCTGGCAGGCAGGTGGCAGGTCCCTATTCTACCCACACTGGGACTCCAGCAAATTTGCACTTCCAGCAAATTCCTGAGCACAATGACGCTGCAGCAAGCTCCCAGGAGCGAAAACCTGAGAGGCGGGCCCTGTTCTTTCTCGTTTTAGACACAGCCTCGTGGTCAAGGCACTTGGGTGGCCCGGGGTCACCACGAGGGTCTTTGTAAGAGTCAGAGAAGGGGATGTGGCCACAGCAGCAGAGGTCAGAGTGATGCAGTGTGAGAAAGATTCTAGAGGCCATTGTAGGCTTTGACCATTAGGAAGGGGCCCAAAGCCAAGGAACAAAGCTGCTTCTAGAACCCAGAAGAGGCAAGAAAACAGATTCTCCCCTAGAGACTCCAGAAGGAACACAGCTTGGCCCACCCCGTGATTCAGGCCAATGAGACTCTGCAGACTTCGGACCTCCAGGAGGATGAACTGTGCCGTGTAAGCCTCTAGCTTGTGGCAATTTCTTACAGCTGCGAGAGTGACACTCCCGGGCCCCATCCCCATGCCTCCCAACCAGCCTCCACACACTTACTCACTTACTCATCCAGCCATTCATTCATTCTTTCAGCGCATTTGCTAAGCACCTACTATGTCCACACAATACAATAGTGAACAAGAGAGCCTGGTGGGAGAGGCAGACACTTGGGGTGGGCTGGGATGAGCCAGGGGCCAGGGAACCCAGAGCCTGGAGGCAGTAGGACACCATAGAGGGCTTCCTGGAGGAGGGCAAGTCTTAAGGACTAGAGGGGCTAGAGAGCCAGTCAGAGGACAGGGGAGGTTTTGCTCTCATCCCGTTGGTTAAGAACCACATACTAAGCACCTACTGTGCTCCCATGGGCTGGGACCCGAGGATACCAGGCTGCTCTCTGGGATTCGGGATGGAGCAGGGGAGGCGGGCAGGGCGTGAGCGTGTGCAGCGAGCTGTGGCCAGGGTGAGGGGGTTTATCGGAGGTGCCCAGAGGCGCACCTGCGGCGAGAGCATAGCCTGGGGGTAAAAACCTGGGTTTAGACTCTGCTTGGACCCTCGCCACTCTCCCTGTGCAAGTCACTTAACTTCTCTGAGTCTCCGATTCCTCGTCTGTGAAATGGGAGCGATGCTAGTTATCTGGGGCGGGTGTTAGGGTCGCCGGCACCTAGTAGGTGCTCAGTAAATCACAGCGGGCTGCCGGAGCGAGGGGGCGCACGGGAGTACGTACAGTAGGGTGAGGCTTGCGCGGTCACCCTGGCTACGTGGCGGCAGCAGCGGCGTGTGCAGTAGATTCTGACACGAGCGTGAACGTCTACAACCGCCTGCAAAGACGGAGCGTGGATTTTCCGACAGGATCCCCGTGGATTCCTGTCCGCAGGCCTCCGCCTGCAACGCGGGGCGCACGCCCACGCCCGACCACCAGAGGGCGCCCGCGGCCCCTCGCTGCGCTCCGCGCACGCTCACCTCACACTCGCCCGCGCTCACACGCGTCTCTGCTCGCGCACTCACACATTCCCCCCACACACTCAATTCACGCTCACAACCCACATACACGTTCGTTCACCCTCACACACATGCACACGCTCACACACGTCCCTACTCACACGCTCACCCTCCACACACACGCACACCCTCACCCCACACACTCACATTCATACACACTCACACACACACATTCACCCCCACACATGTTCCTATGTGCACACTCACACTCGCCCTCACACCTCACACACGCCCACACACACCCATGTTCGTACTCACACCCGCCCCTGTACGGACTCATACACGTTCCCGCACGCCCACTCACACTCACACACACAGCCACACAGACACCCCTTTCCCCACGTGGACGGGCCCGTCCTGCTCCCCCCGCGGGAGCCCCCTGTGGCCCGGCCGTGGGCTTCTGGCCCGGGCTCGACGGGCGACTCAGTGACTCAGACCTGCCGGGAGGGCCTGGGCGGGGGGACTCGAGGCCATCACTGGCCCGGAGGCTGTCACTCCCTGAATCCTCACGGCAACCCCGGCCGTCGGGACCGTTCCCATCCTCCCTTCACAGGAGGGAAACTGAGGTAGCGGGAAGGTGGGGGACTCGCCTAGAGGAGGAGGTGGCGGAGCTGGGCTTCGAACCCGAGCGGCCTGACCGCAGAGTCGTGCTCTGCTCGGCCTGACCCCAGCGACACGGGCAGCAACGGCGACCGCACGATCCACCTCCCCGGGGAGCCGAGGTCCCGGGGCGGCCGCCTGCCCCCAGCACTTGACACTGACCGTGCCCTCAGAGTCAGCTGCGGCCCAGTTAGCTGCCTCTTGCACTCACAGCTCTACAGGTTCCCCGTCTTGTCTGGCGGTTCCCGAGTCAGAAGTCCAACCGCGCTGCCGCCTTTTCCCTCTTTCTCCTGTTTTCTCCCGGATTCTTGGCCTCACTCTCTGGGGCTCTGTTTCTGTCGCTCCTTCTCTCTGTCTTGCTCTCTCTCCACGTCTGTTTCCCGCTGTGTGTCGCCATGTCGGTGTGTCTCTGTCTCTCTGACGGTCAGTCACCCCGTCTCTCCGCTGTGCCCCGTTTCTGTCCCTCTGGGTGTGTTTCTCCCTGTCCGGGTGTCCATCTGTATTCCTTCAAGTGTGCTGCGGTGTCTGGGCGTCTCTCCATCACCACATATGTCTGTCCCGGTGCCGCATTCCCACGCGCACCTCTGTGTCCCTCATCCCGTGGGGACCAGGCAGCCAGGCACCCACATGGCGTCCCGTGCCCATGCTTTGCAGTTCCTCGTGGAAATTCTGTATCCGTGGGCCTCTGAGCTTTCCCTGCACTGTGGACCAAGTCCAGGGCCTTGGGGGAGGAAGTAAGGGGCCCCCGTGTAGCCGGGAGGACACCACTGGACTCGCCTGACCTGAGGCCCTGCTGAAGAGCAAATCTCCGGGGCCCTCCCAGCCACTTCCCTGCTCCCTCTCAGGTTCCCAGGGGGCCACCGCCACCCTCCCTGGAAGCCCCAACTCTTCCCTTCAGACAAAATGGAGAGGAGGGGGCAGGAGAAGGCCTGGAATCAAGGGATTGTAAAATTGTGCCCTGGAATGTGCTGGAAGCAGAAAAGCCCCCCATAAAAGTCTTCCAATCCCTCAGATTCAATTTCACAAGCTGGTCGTCTAGGTAATTGTGGAGAGCAGTCCCTATACTCCCCAGCCGTGTCCTGGCGGGTGGTCAGGAGGGGGACAACAAGGCCCAGAGGGCATGTTTCCTCTGCTTGCAGATGCTGGGCACTAGCGACAATGTGCTATCCACAGTTACTGTTGGGGAGAGGGTGGCCCTCTTGCCAGGTCCTCGTTAGTGATGTGGAAGCCAGGAGGGCAGAGATCACAGACCCTAACAGTCCTCCTCAAGCTTGGTCAGCACCCTGGTCTAGGATACACTCCCTCATTTCCCTCTACAAAAGTTCTTCCCTCTCCACATTCCCTCACCAGAACAAAAGTCCCTACCACTCAGATCAAGTGGCAGCTCCTGACAGTTGAGGGCAGGATGGGCCGAGGTGGGAGGGCGTGGGGTTGGGAGTGGGGGTCACTGAGCAGGTGCTATGCTTGGGCAGAACAGGCTGTGAATCTTGGCTACACAAATTTGTTCATTCTAAAACTATCTCTTGAGTGCTGACGGGGAGCTGATGTGCAAGCCTGGGCTGGTGACTTGGCTTCTCCAACTCTTGTTTTTCTCGTCTGTGAAGTGGGGATATTACCTGCCTCATGGGTTGCTGCAAGGATTAATTGGTCATGGGAATCAAAATCAGCTCAAGGTCAGGGCTCTCAGGTCTTCCATTTACCAAATGGGGGTCATGATGGTCAATTTGATGTGTCAACTTGGTGAGGCATAACCCCAGTTATTCAATTGATCATTCATCTAGGTGCCTTGAGTGTGGAGGTGTTGTAGAAGTAATTACAGTCCAAAAATCAGGAAATTTCCAGGAAGGGAGAGTGTCCTAGAGGATCTGGGTGGGCCTGATCTAATCAGTTGAAAGGCTTTAAGAACAGGACTGAAGATTTCAGGAATAAAAATGTTCTGCCTGTGGACAGCAGCCTCAGCTGGTGTCTGAGAATCCTAGCCCCTCCTCATGGCCTGCCCCACGGATTCCAACCTTCTTAGCTGGCCCCCAGAGTCACCTATACCAGCTCCGTGTAATAAAGCCCTTATTATCCATCTCCTACTGGTTTTCCTTTCTGCTTAGAACCTGATGGATACAGGGAGTCTGGGAGTGTTATTCTGCCCATTTCTTCAGCTATAAAATGGGATCTCATAAAATTGTAACAAAGATTAGAGCGTAATCTAACCTGGTTATTTTCTAGAACACACTAAGCAGCTTCCTTCCTCTGTGCTTGTGTTCATTCCACTTGGAATGCCCTTCCCCTGCTTTCTGCATGATGGGCTTCTACCTTTAGAACTCACTTCAGAGTCACCTCCTCCCAAAAGACTTCCCTGACCACCTCGGCCAGAATGGTACCTTATGCTATTTTGCTCAGTTGCGTCACCCTAATTTTTTTTTTTTTTTCTGCACTAGGCACAAATTATTTCACTGATGAATAGATTGATTTCCTCAGATCTCTTTAGCTAGTTGGTTAGTTTACGGTTAGTCTCTTCCACTAACCCAGCGATCCTCAGCTTTTAAAAAATTAATACTCCCCCTAGAGGCTTTTTAGACATTTTTTCTAATCATCGCCTCCTCCTCCCCTGCCTCTCATAGCATCTTTGGACGTTACTGACTCCACTCAGAGCCTGGTACACGGGCCCTCAAGGTAAGTGTGTTTTCTCTCCAAATTATCTTTCTCCACCCCTCACTTCCTGCACCACCGCCTTCTCTAACAAGGGGATGGCTGCCTGGAGTCCTTCCAAAGCCACAGAGAGGGCAAGAGCACGGATGTAGGCGTCTGAGTCGCCCACAGCCCACAGCACCTGCCTTGAAGCTGTGGGCAGGAACATCTCAGGGTGGAAAATGGGCCCCCTGCCCTTTCCATGGGCAAGTTGGAGGCACCCATTTCCCCTCAAGACCAATGTTATGGAAAGGACAAAGCTGGTCTCTTTCTTTTTCTCCCCTGGACTCAAAACTTGATAACTGCTAGACCAAGATCACAGCCATGCCCCTTTGTGTCGCTTTGATGTGATGGACGTAAGGTTGCCAGACAAAACACAGGATACACAATTAAACTTGAATTTCAGATAAGAGACAAATAAAAGTTTTTAGTGTAAGTATGTCCTACATGTTGCATGGGGTATACTTATACTAAACAGTTAGTCTCTGTTCATCTGAAAATCAACTGTAACTGGGAGTCCTATGTTTTTATTTGCTAACTCCGGCAACCCTAAGTGGGCAGGACTGCCTCCATAAGGAAGTATTAAGAATTTCAAGATGGTGACAGAAAGTTTGAACGCAAGCGTGGAGACCTTTTCCTGACTGTCCGAGTCGCATGCACGCCCACGAAGAAGAGGCTACATTGAGCCGTGGCCATCCCCTTCCTGCCACATGGAGGTAGTGTTTCGGCTATTCCCACTCTCTGCCAAGCAGGGCAGGGGGTATGGCCTTGACGGGTGACAGAATTCAGGTGACCTTTTAGAGTCGAGGAGCAAGAAAGGCGAGCTCCAGCCCATTTATCACCTGCTCTGACTCCCCTATGGTCTGATAGATGTGATTCAGTGTTTAATTGTATCTGTGCTTTCTTTTTGAGCTGCTCCAAATCCCTCAGGAAAGAGGTTTCAAATAACAACAATTTCCTAAGGAACCATGGGCATGGGACTAGGGAGGGGGCGTGGGGCTTCACCTGTTTTCATAACGATTTAGTTCTTTTTATTTTTTTCTTTTTATTTTTTTAAAACTACTTACTTGTGAGAGAGAGAGAAAGAGAAAGTGAGAGGCAGAGCACGGAGGGTAGGGAGGGGCAGAAGGAGAGGGAGAAACAGACTCCTGGATGAGCAGGAAGCCCGACGCAGGACTCGATCCCAGGACTACGAGATCATGACCTGAGCCAAAGGCAGACACTTAACCAGCTGAGCCACCCAGGCGCCCCCGATTTAGTCCTTTTTAAAACAAATCTGGGAAAAGGCGGCAGCCAGCACGCTGTCTCTGGCCAAGGCAGCTATCAGAAATACAGATATTCATAATATTAGTATTGGAAGTGTTCTAAGAAGGACAGGTGTGAGCCACACACACGCTTTCCCAAGTCCTGCTCTGTGGCCCTAATGGCTGACCAGACCCAGGCTGGGTCTTGATGATGGACAGCTTTGCTTTCACACCCCACTTGGATGGCCACCGCCCTGGAGGAGCGGGCATCGGAGCTTCCCCTGATCAGTTTCTAAATGTCACCATGGGTTTACCAGTGCTAGAAGAGAAACACTGAATAAAGATCAAGGATCCGGACTATACAAAGAACTCCTACGAATCAGCAACAAAAAGACCAACAACCCAAACTTAAACTGAGCAAAGGACATCCAAGAAGATGCATAGATGGCCAAGACACAACATGGAAGAATGCTCGGTCCCATTTGTCATTAGGGAAGTGTGAATCAAAACCACACAACTGCACTCACTAGGATGGCTCTAACTTTTTAAAGATGGAAAATTGCAAGGAATGGCCAGGACGTAGAGGAATGGGAACCCTTGCCCATTGCTAGTGGGAATGTGAGATGGTGCAGCCATTTTTGAGGTGGTTCCTCAAAAAGTTAAGCGTAGAATCACCAGGTGAGCGAGCAATTCTCCTTTGGGGTCTATGCTCCGAACAATTGAAAACAGGCACTCAAATAAAGACACGCACCTGCGAGTTCAGAGCAAGGCTGTTCACAGCAGCCAGAGGGTAGAAACAACCAAGTGTCCCACCACTGATGCATGGATAGATAAACAAATCGCGAATAAGTGCAGTAGAATATTCCTTGGTCGTAAGAATGAATGAAGCCCGGAGACATGCTGCCGTTTGAAGGGACCGCGAAAGCGTGATGCTCAGCGTAAGAAGCCAGACAAAAAAGGCCACATACTGTATGATCCCCTTTATATGAAATCTCCAGAATAGGATAAATCCATAGGAACATAAAGCAGACTGGGGTTTGCTAGGGGCTGGTGGGAGAGGAGAATGGGGGGGGCATCTGCTTTGTGGGTACAAGGTGTCCTTTTGGGGGTGATGACAATGTTTTAGAATGAGACAGAGGTGGTGATTGTATAACACCACGAATACACTGAACACCACTGAATTGTTTAAGATGATTCATTTTCTATGTGAATTTCACCTCAGTTAAAAAAATAAATATTAACTGTTGCTTGGTGAAAATCATGACAATGGGTTTTTTAAGTCTTCATCAGGATCTCTCCAACCGTGCCCTCCCTGCCCCACCCCACCTGCCCTGAACTGCCATACCCCAGTTTTTGGTGAGCTCTGCGTAAATGTCTGGCAGCCCTTGTCGGCTAGAGATCAGAGATAGGGAGTATCTGGGTTTTACAGCTTTTAAAATGGTGCCGCTACTACACCCCAAAGCAGAGGGTACTTGCGTAATCTGTCTAGAGTTCCCAGCTTTCTTTTCATCTTCTTATCATGTAAAACAAAGTCTATTCAGAGAATATGAGAACAAAATACGTTTTCCTATTCACAAATTCTTTTCTGGCTCTTTCTTTGGGTCCCCTGGGCTGTTCACGGGTTCTATTTAACAGGGCATTCTGGGGAACAGATTGCTTTGTTCCTACGGTTCTCTATTTGAGTCGACATCCTGTATTTTGAACAATCGTTTTGACTCTGAAGCTTAGATTCTGAGAGATGATAAAATTACGACCAAATGGGGCTGACTGTGCCCTGCCAGCCCCCCACGATCACAATACAGAGACTTTAAAACCAAAGTGAACCATTGCAAGGACTTTGGTGCTTGGGGCTTGATGCCGGACTTTCAAGTCGAGATTAAGAACTCCTGAGGTGACAGAGAACGGGGCTCCGAATGTCAGTAACTAGACTTTACAGGTTGGCTGGAATCTGAGCAACTGCGGCTCACAGAGGCCAGGCCAGGATGTGGACCCCAACCCCTGCTGGCCCCGGATGAATCTCTGTCCACACCGCTGTCCCACCTCTAGCTGACACTGTGGCATGGAACTAATCACTTGGCCTTGGGGGGCTCAATTTTCTCTTCTATGATATGGACATTTCATTCCCAAAACCCCCTTTACTCTTGTTTTCTTCCTTCTTGGATCACATGTCTTGAAGGTGGGTTTATCAGTCTATATGTAATAAGCCACTTCCCTTCTTCAGTGATCAAAAATTTCTTGGCAAGTCAGAGGGTTCTGGATTACTGGGATTAGCACACGAGGCTGAGTGTCCCTTCTTCTCCTACAGCTGATCCAACTTCCGGTCCTCTCCCTCTTTTGCTCTACGAGCTGAAAAACCTAAAATTTCACTTTCCCAGGCTCCTCTGCTGCCTCATGCCACAGTTTTGGCCAATGAAATATAATAGGAAGTCTGCTGGAGTCCTGGTAAAACTTCTGATTTCTTGCTAAAAGGAAAAGTAGTCACTGGCCTTCTTTTCTCCTGCCTTGCCTACTGATGTGATGGTTGGTGCTGCAGCAACCATCTTGTGTCCTTGAGGAAAAGGCCAAGAGAAACACAGAAGCATCAGCATCTGACATCACAGAACTGCTGAACCAATGGCAACTACTCCCCTCCAGTTCCTTGTCTTATGAGCAAAAAAAGCTCCTCTAAACTGGGGCTTCTGACCCTTGGAAGAGCATGCTAGCTCAGCTGATTTATAAACTGTTCCTTAGCGCTCCCGCAGATGCAGTGACCAGTGTACTAGTTGGGATTCTTCTGATTTCAAGGGACAAAAGCCCAACTCATGGTGGTGGCTTAAGCACAGAAAGGGACTTCTCTGTCCCATGTCACTGGGATGTTCAGGGAGTCGGCATCTGCCTTCAGATATGGTTGGAAATGAGGGCTTAGATGGAGGTTTCTCCACATTGGCATTATGGTCATCTGAGGGCTGGGTAAGTCTTTGATGTGAGGGCTGTCCTCCACATTGCTGTGTGCTTAGCAGCATCATTGACCTCTTCTCACTAGATGCCAGTGCCACCCGCACTGCCCACTTCAGATGTGACAAACAAAAATGTCTGCGGACATTGCTCCACATCCTCTGGAGGGCAAGACATCCCTGTTGGGACCCGTGATCAAGATCAAGTCTGCCAGGCTCTGTCCAGCTTTCTGTCTCTCAGGGTCCTTCTCTGCGTTCAGCTTACCATCTGTTCATGGATGCGAGCTTCCTCTATGAAGTCAAAGAAGGATCACCGGACTTACACCGCTCTGATGAAAAGAGAGCCGCTCCTTCCCCACACCCTCCTAGCAATCCCAGGGAAGGATTCTGATTGGCTCTTCTAGGGTCACATAGCCTCCCCTGAACCAATGTCTATATGAGGAGAAGTAGGAACGGGGACAGTCTGCCTTTATCTGACCTGGAGAGGGGGTGTTGTCGGGGGTGGGGCAGGCTCACTAAGGCCAACAAGAATGGCAGAAGTGTAGTTTCTCAGAGGAAAATGGGGGCACCGTGACGAGAAAAACAGGGAAACAGACACCGGCCCATAAAAAGAGTTGATATCTGACTCCCCTAACTGTAAAATAGGCAAAGAGGGCTATAAAACCAAGGAGACTGACATTTCTTAATGGAGGTATAATTCACATACTATAACGTGTACCATTTCAAAGTGTACAATTAGTGGGTTTTCGCCTGTTGGCCAGGCTGTGCAACCGTCACCACTATCTGATTCCAGAACACTTTTATCACCCCCCAAACAGTCCTTGTACCCACTAGTAGTCACTCCCCATTCTTCCCTAGCCCCTGGTGCAACTTAACTTTTTTTTTTTTTTAAGATTTTATTTATTTATTTGACAGACAAAGATCACAAGTAGGCAGAGAGGCAGGCAGAGACAGAGGAGGAAGCAGGCTCCCCGCAGAGCAGAAAGCCTGATGCAGGGTTCGATCCCAGGACCCTGGGATCATGACCTGAGCCAAAGGCAGAGGCTTTAACTCACTGAGCCACCCAGGTGCCCCACAACTTAACATTTTAAGTAGTGGTAGATGTCACTGTAGATAGTATATAATTTCCATTGTGCTTCTGGGGGGTGGAAGATAGCTTAGGAACCCCACGACCGCCATTAGGATCCCATAGACACACTCTCCCCTCCTGATGGAAACCACCACTGGCCTAGATAGTTTCTAGGGTCATTGCCAGCCATGTAGACCTGGTAATGTGCTATAAGGTGTGTCCCTTTGGGGCCAGCTATTTATAACTAAAAGCCAAGCTGACTGAATTTCTGTTCAAGCCAGATGTGGTGGTTGACCAGATCTCTGCCCAGAGCCACATGCTGAGCTGACCCACGAAGCTGGGAGAAAGGGGCTAAAAGCTGAGTAGTACCCCCTCACCCCCTCCAGGGGCATTACAGAGAGGGCTGTAAGGGCCTGGTCTTAGGGTCAGGTTTACCAGGATTCAAATCCTCCCTCTTGCCTTCTGTGTGACCTTCATTTCTTTGGGGCTTTGTTTCCTCCCCATCATGTAACCCATCCCGAGGGATGGGTTTAAAGCAGACAGGCTCACACATGGGCCTTGAACTTCTCAGGTACACGGTTCACATTACATCCTCAAGTCTATTTCACCTAGAGGATACTGAGGCTCGGACAGGGAGAAATTCACCAGGGATGGCCTCCCACTTCACTCCCCCCTCTCTCCAAGGGCACTGCCCTGTCTTTGTGGAGCTGGTGTGGTTATGGGATTCGCTTCCACCGTATTCTTTTTTCCCTCTGGTTTGGCCGCTGGTCCCACGCAAGAGGATGGGTCTCTGAGTGCCTGTGGTGAGCACTGCCTCTCCGCCAGTCTGGGATGCATGCGTGGTTTTGGTGAGAAGCACCTCTTTGTTGTTTTAAGCTATCGAGGTGTTGGGGTTATTTGTCACCACAGCATAATCCAACCCACTGTGATTTAGATGGTCACGTGACCAAGAACGAAGACTCATACCCAGGTCTGTCTCCCAGGCCGCCCCAAGCCTCCTGCCTCAGTGGAGAGTCTGGGGCTTTCTTGGGCCTCCAGCCAGTGCTTCTGAAGCCTGGCATTGGCAAGGGGTTCTGAATGCCTATTCATGACCATGAAGAAAGACACGGCAGGCAGACTTCTAGGATGTCGCTCAGTGATCCACACCTCTGTATAACCCTCTGTATCCTGAATATGAGAGGGGCCTGCCACCAGTTGTGTTATATGCCACAATGGACTTTAAGAAAGAAAAGGATTCTTGGTGGGCCTGACCTAATCAGGTGAGTCTTGAAAGGGGATGAAACCCTCCCTGGAAAAAGAGATTCAAAACATATAAGATATTTAACACGAGGGAGATTCTCTGTTGCTGGCTGGCTTTGAAAATGGAAGGGACCATGGAGCAAGGAATAAGGCCATTCAGAGTGATCACACCACAAGCAGACAGGACTTGGGTCCTACCACAAGGGACAGGAAATGGCCACAACCACATGTGTTCTGAGGAGAACCTAGAGCTCCAGAGGAGAACCCAGGTCAGATCGCACCTCGATTCCAGCCTGGTGAGACCTTCAGCAGAGAAACTGGTCACTCTGTGCTTGCACTTCTGTCCCACAGACTTGAGAGAGAATAAATGGCTATTGTTTTAAGCCACTAAATTCTCTGCAACTTGTTACACAGCATCGAAAGCTAATACAAACAGAAATTTTTTCCTGTATCCACTGATCTGGGAGGAAGCTCTCTGAAGACCCAGCTTCCCCCACTGTCCTTGGGCTCCCGTTCTCCCAGAAATCTCTCCCAGCACAACCAGACATCTCTCCACACCCCCCGCCCCCACTTTTATTCCTATTGCTGTCCTAATTCCCCTATTATTCCCTTCAGTACCTGCTTAACAAATGGGCCATGTGACACAGAGCTCTCCCTCACACAGGGTGAAAAAATGACCTTAAGCTCTCAAATGTAGGCTCCTAGTCAGAGCTGGAAATACCAGGCCGACTTGGCACGAGGAATGCCAGCTCCTTGCCAACGTCGTTGAATGAGGTTTTTTAGTCTCGAACAAAGCTCTCCCTTTGAGGATTAACTGCCAACAGGGAGCTCTTTGTTTTGAGGAGAATTTAAGATGATTGCTGGGCTCGGAAAGGGGAGAAAGGTGACACCATCAAGATCACACTGTAAATCCTGGATCATACGAAACATAATTTTTTTAACTTGTTGGCAAATATGGACACACATCACGCTGACACTCTGTAACATCCGTTTGATCTGTGGCCCCGTCCCTGGTCTCACATTTCGTGGCAGGTGATCCCTTCAAAGATATGCATGGACATCTGTGGGACCTGGCACAGAGGCAAGGCCTCTTCTCACTTGTCAGCTTTTTATGCTTTTGGAATAAAAGGAAAAGAAAGCAAATCCTCTGGATACAGCCCCGGTGTTGTTTCCCAAGGTAGAAGACTTTGGAGGCGGGAAGGAAGTGTGGGTGACTCTGACACAGGACTCAGAGCTTCTGTTGAGAAACAAGCCTGGCCTGGTGTTCATGGCTGTTTATGACATACCATCCTGCACCTGCCATGCTCTGCACAGAGCCTGCTGCAGTGAAGAGTTCTGGCCCAGCTCTCTCGCTCTTTGAAGCTTGGCCCCTAACCTACTTTGAATAAATCTCAGAGCAATCCCCTGGGGTCAGCATCCTTCAGATCTGGCTTCTCTGCTACGTGTGACCCATCCCCCAGCTGTCTCCTTCCAGCCATTGCTGTGCCTGGAAATACCGGGCACATTCCCACCCCAGGACCTTTGTACAGCCACTCCCTCCACCTGGGATTCTGTCTCAGAGATCCACCTGGTTGACTCCATTTCTTCTGGCTGGTGCTCAAGAGTGTCATCGCCTCAGGGAGGCCTCCCGGCACCCTCATCTCTCTTCTCTGTTGACTGGCTTCACATCGCAGGTTGTGTTTTTAATTCCCTTTCCTCCCCCTTGGGAATGTGAACTCCACAATTTGATTTACAGTGCTCCTGGCCTCGTCGGAGAGTTCAGGGCAGCGGAGGGACAATTGCATACACAAAATGAACCTGGCCACCTGCCTTCCTGGGGCTCCTGCTTGAGGGCGGATCCTGGGCACCGGGCTGCAAGAGAGGGTGTGAGGGTCAGCAGGCGAGATGGGGAGCTGGTACATCCCCCCACCACCCTCCACCTGCACTTGCCAAGAGGTCCCTGGTGGTGCTAGGGTGCTGGCGAGCAGCCCGGCAGCTGACCTCCCTCCCGGTAATGTTTTTCAGGCAGCTCCATTTGTCAGCACTGCTCTGTGCGTCTTTCGGGCGTGGGCTCCAGGCTGCGGGCACCCCTCCGTGATCTCAGCCCAGGGAAGGGAGTCATGACACAGATAATCCGAAACAGCTGAGAGGCTCGTCGGCTGTGCTGATAACAAGAGCTGGTGCGTGTGACGGCACTCGGTCCCTGCGGCTGTGCTCCGACCCCGAGACCGTACTCAGGTCCAAACTACGACTGCTGGCAGACCACTCGACATCTGTTCTCCCCTCTTTTCTAAACAGATTCTTTTGTTTTAATGAGTCTATCTTTAGTTGTATGTAAGCCTTTTCTCCTTGACTTGCAAAATAAGCCTACTACAGCGGAAAGATGTTCTTTAACTTTGTTTGTGAGCTTGAATAGCATTTATGCACTGAGCTAGAACGAGCACCTAGTGGAGGAGTTCCGTGAGTTCTGACAGATATCTCCAGCCGTGTGACCACCCCGCAGTTCAGACGCAGAGTCCCCCCATCCAACTCTTTTGGTTGAACGGGGTCTTCTTTAGTCCTTACAGCAGCCCCGAAAGGCCCCAAGCTGTAGCAGCAGACAGGGGTTCTGTGCTCTTGTGCAGCCCAAGTTCCATGGCCTGGCACAGTGCCTGACGTACAGCAGTTGTTCAACACATGTAGTGTAGTCAAATGACTGAGGGAAAGACACCAGCATTACTGTTACGCCAGGTTTACGAACAAGGAGAAGAGTTCAGGAGAGCGGATGTGCCACGGCTGAGCAACAGCATGCAGCCGGAGGCTACTATTTGCATCTCCAGCCTCCTGCCCCAGTCACGAGCTCCCCGATCCACAGTTCCCTCCTGTGGGATGGCCCATCGGGGGCCGGGGTCACTGCACAGCCTCATGCAAATCCAGCCTAACTACTAACTCTAGCTTTTCGGATTCGTGGACATTCACGTAAAGAAAGCTTGGTGGGCAAGAGTGAGGCCAACTGACCCTCCTCACCGCAGGGCAGAGAAAGGAGTCCTAAGCTGGGACCAGTCTTGAATCTGGCACAACCTGCTATGTGACCTCATGCAAGTATCATGGCCTCTCTGGGCTTTTGTTTCTCCAGCTGCAAAATGAAGGCGGGACTTAAACCTAATGGAGTCAAAGAATCCTTGTAGCTCTGCCATTATGGTTCTGTACTAGTGAGGACTTTCTTGGCTGCAAGGGACAGAAAACCGCACTCACACTGGGTTAGGGAAGGACAAGGGAGAGTTTTCCTGGCTTATCTAGGAGTTGTGATATATAAGGAGTCAGGTACGGCTCCATCCAGGGACTCTAACAAAGTTATCCATTCTCTCTCTCTCTCTCAATCCACTCCTTCCCCCCCCTCACCCCATGTTTTTCCCTCCACCCCTCAGCTCTGTATTGCTGTGTGTAAGCTCCATTCTCATGCAGAATCTCCCTTTGGAATGGCAAGATGCTGCCAGCAGCCCCAGGCTTCCATCCTGTCCTCCCAGAGCCCCCACCAGGAAGAGCAATTCCCTTCACCCCAGAGCTAGGGCAGAGGGGTCCATGTTGGCTCTGATTGGACAAACTTGCGTCACGTGCTCATCACCGAACCAATTCCTGTGGCCAAGGACGTGGGACTCGCTGATTGGCTGAGCCTGTGTCATGGGTTCACCCGCCGCGCAGGGGTGGGTGATGTGAGCGGTGTGTCAGTTGGAGTGGAACTGGGGGAGTCGTCGCTCCCCGGAGAAAAACCTACCGGCGTCTTCAGCATGGGCGGAGCGCATGCCGGACACAAAGTCCACTACAGAGTCTATGGGGCGCAGGGCTGGCTCGGTCTGTAGACCACGTGACTTAATCTCGGGGTTGTAAGTTTGAGTCCCACAGTGTAGAGATTACTTGAAAAAAATGCATTACCCTGGCGATTCACAGACCTGTACCCCTGCGGATAAAAATACATTATATGTCTATAAAAAATAAAAAATAAAAAAAAATGCATTGCAGAGTCTGAATTACAGACGATCAACCACCAAGGAGGTTCGCCTTCTGTAAACGTGTCCGGAGAAACCCCACAGGTCCCCCAAGCCAGCCCGGACTTGCCTTCCCTGACCCGGCCCAGGTGGCATGGCTCCATCTCCTCTCCCAGCTGCAGTGTCTGGAAAGTCCCCTCCCAAGCCTCAGGCAGCCCGCAGGGAAGAGCTCTGCGACGACTTCCTCAGAAGCGGGGGGTGCACGAGGCCCTTGTCTGCGGTCCCTAAGGTGGCACCGGCCGTTGGCGGAGCCTGGGAGACACCCAAGGTTCTGTTGACTAAAGAAAGTGGTTAGAGGTGAGGGAGATGCCCCCGGCAGCTGTAGCAAGTCACCACAAACTTGGTCGCTCGAAGCCACACACATCTCTTACAATATTAGAGATTGGGAGTTTGAAATGGAAAGGGGGATCCAGCCCGGGTGTCTTTCCGGAGGCTCTCCGGGAGAATGTATTTCCTCGTCTTCTCCAACTTGTAGATGCTGCCAGCATCCTTTGGCTCCCGGCCCCTCCCCCTTCCTGAGAACGAGCAGCGCAGCCTCTTCCAGTCTGTCTCCTGACTCAGACCCTCCTGCCTGCCCCCCATAAGGATCCTTGTGGTTCCACGGAGCCCTCCTGGGTAATCCGGGGTCATCTTGCCATCTCAAAATCCTTACTCACACCTGCGAGTTCCCTTTCTTCAGACAAGGTTGTATATTCCCAGGTTTCAGGGACTGGGATGTGGGCATTCTGGGAGGCCAGTGTTTCACGTCCCACAAAAGCTATTCTACTCAGTCCTCTACTGAATGGTCCTCCATCCAGGCTCTACTGAGTGGGACAGACCCAGTTCCTGTCCCTGTGGAGCATCCACTCTAACATGGAAGACAGTCACTAAAGCGCGTTGTGGCCAGGAGGGTTGGGTAGGAAGAAGGCCCAGCCCGGATGGAGGTGCTGACAAAAGGGAAGGGGAGGGGGGTATGTATCAGTGGCCCCACTGCTGCATAACAACCCGCCCAACGCTGAGTCACTTACACCAACAACCACTCACTGTTTCTCACGAGTATACTGGTCATCTGGAAAGTTCTGCTGATCTAGGATGGTCTCCACTGATCGAGGCTGGGATTGAACTTGGGTCTCTGGTCAGCTGCAGACAGAGGTTGAGGGCTAGCTGTTTCTAAAATGACCCCACTGACGTTAATGGTGGGGGCTGGGCCACCCCGGCCGGTTTCCCAGCAGTGGGGGGTGGAGCGGGGGCCGAGGTGGAGCAGAAGTGTGCCTGGCCTGCCATGGCCCAGGGCTGGAACGGGGTCAGCATCGCTTCTTCCAGAGGCTATGGTCAGAAGCAAGCCACACACCAGCCGGCTTCCGGGAGGGCGGGACAGACCCCTCCCTTTGGTGGGAGGCACAATGCCATCCCAGCGCGAAGGGGGACACGTTTCAAAATTGAGCACAAGGAGGATGAAGGCCCAGCCCGCTGGGTACTGGGTCTCTCTCTGCACCTCTAGTCTGCGGGAGAGGTTCCCCTCGCTCTGGGTCGGGCCAGTTCTGCCTCCATCAAGCCTTCCTGCCACCGCCTTTGGCGTCATCCTTTCTCATTCCAGCCTGGGTCCCCTCTGCAGGGCGAACCTGCCCCATGGAACCCTGCCAGGCTCGTGCGTCCCCAACGCCAGAGGCTCCCGGCCACCGAGGCCAGCACGCTGCCCACTCAAAGCGAGCCAGAGCAGTGCTTGGCTCGGTTCCCCATGTTCCGCCCACCGAGTCATAAAAGCTTCTGTGAAAATGGCCAGGAAAGCCCCCCATAGCCCTTGCACAGAGCTGGTTTCTGGGTTGGGCTGACCAGCAAGGATCTTTCTAGATCTGCAGTAAAACCTGACCTCTGGTTCAACCCCATTTCATGAGTGCGTGTGGCTGACAAAGGCCCGGCATGGTCCCCAGAGCTCTGGGGTGAGGCCTCCAGCCCGGACCGGCCCTTCCCTGTGATCTCAGTGCCCCCTCCCAGTCCCCACAGAGCCAGCAGGGGCAGCTGTGAGGCTGCAGTTTGGGAAACAGACTGTAGCTCCTCTGGAAGGCGGTGGAAAGGCTGGGGTGGCGGGGGCAGGGTGCAGAGCCTGCTGGGCTGGATGTCCACTCGGGCCCCCGGGCTTCTGGAAGGCCTGCGGTGGGCTTGGGCAGGGCCCCAGGGCCTGCGAGGCCTCCTGGTGGGTACAGGGCGCTGTGGCTGTTGGAGAGTGGCTCCCGGGTCAGACCCCACCCCCGTGTGTGGATGGGTCATCTGCAAGGCGGGGGGACCTCCCAGTGTCCAGGTTGCTGTGAGGAGGAAGAGACACATGGGAGTGTTTGACACATACTAGCTCTAATTGTTCTCGTAGGCTCAGGCGCACCTCAGTGACTTGGAAGTGGGGCGCAGGGCCACACCCAGCCCCGCCAGGAGAGAGCTTGTGTTCTAGCTCTGGTTCCGGCTCCAAGGGACTCGGGAGACACGCCCTGGAAAAGAGGACTCATCCCCTCTATGAGGAAGGAGACCCCACCAAGAGAGGCCGTGGGGTGTGCCCAAGGCCACCCAGCGAGAGGATGGGGCCTGGGCTCTTGACCCGAACAGCGCCCTCTGGCCGCCCCCCAAGGGCCGGGCACGGGGCCGGACGCTCGGCCGAGGCTGCACCTGCATTAGCTCATCCCGTCTTCTCCGCGGCCTCCTCCCTGCACATGGGGAGAGCGGGCCCAGCAAGGAAGGGCCACCCCGGCGCCTGGGCCCCCACGGTCTCTAGTTCTGTGACTCAGTGCTGAGCGGTGGGCCGGGCTGCCCACGGGGAATGGACACTGAGGGTCGGGGCTGCTCTGCTCCTGCAAACGGAACCCGCCTCCATCCAGAAGAAAATCCCCGGAGAGCCGCTGCTCCCGTTTAGGGGGCCCGTGGCTCGAAGCCGGCCCCCAGAACGAGCAAGAGGCCCCTGAAGACAGCTCGCATCTGACCGGCACTTGCTTGAGAGTCGCGGCGGCATAAAGAACGGGAGTCCCGGCCGCCACCTGCCGGGAGCGCCTTCTAGCGCGAGCCGGGCGCGGAGTAGGGCTGCCGCGTGGGCCCGCCACGGTCCCTGCCGCATGGGCCCGCGGCCCCTCCACCGCCGCCGCCGCAGAGGTCACGTTTTTAACGCCCCTTTTACAGAGCCGGACACTGAGGCCAGCGAGGTCGCCAGCGAGGAGGTAGCAGCTGGACTCAGACCCAGCCCCGCCCAGGCCCAAGGCCCTCATGTCCCTCCCCCTGCTTTCGGGGCGCCGTTCCGCAGTTCACGGGTGCCGCCGCCCTCGGAGCTGGGGGTGCAGCTTCGCGAGTCGGGGCCGGGCTCTCAGACAGGATGGCGTGCTGCTGGGGGCGCAGGTCCGGGAACCAGGCTGCCTGGGGTCCGTGAGTGCTGTGCTTCGGGGTCACTCCAATCCTCCAATTCCTGAAAGACGTCACAGAGGTGGCTGAGCCGTTGGGAGGTTTTAATGAGAGGACACATGCCGAGTGCTGAGGACCGTGCTTGGCCCGCGGGGAACACCCCGCAGGTGATGCTCATCTCCTCTGGTCTACGCTCCTCGCCGAGGGACATGCGCGGAGAGTCCCGGAGGCCAGACAGACCCCGGGAGGCACCGCAGCAGGGAGCAGGGGAGGCGGGGGAGGCAGGGCACCTGCTGCAGTTGGGGTGGGGGCAGGGGCAGGCAGGCCAGCTCTCCTGCATCCTCAGGCCCGGCGGTCATTACCTCAGCGGCCAAGATGAGCCCTGAGAAGATTTGCGCAGGGTTGTGACGGGGGCCCACCTGGCAAGGCCGGGGCCAGGGGGCCTAGAGGGGAGCTGCTGGGCGCATGCGGGAGAGAGCATGGTGGCCAGAACCAGGCCGGGGGAGCAGACTTTGGAGATGGCAGGGGGCCGGGGAGATCCACGCCCCGTCTTCCAAGGGGAGCCAAGAGCCCTCGCTGATGCGTGGTCAATGAGGGAACGGGGCTCACGGAGGCTTCAAAGTCTCTGGCCCCAGGACCCAGGAGGAGTCCCCTCCTCTGCCCTCCTCGCCCCCCAAGCCACACCTCTGAATGTGACCAGGAGCACAGGAGACACGGGCCTCCTGAGCCAGCTGGGCTCCTACACGGCGGCATGTGAGGGTCCCCCCAAAGGGGATCTTACCAGTTAAGCTTTCTGTCATGGACGTAGGGACTCTCCCTCGTAGAGCTAGCTGGGGCCTGGGTCCCGGTGAGCAGGTGACTTCACTGCTGCGCCTTCAAAACCGGGAGGACGGATGAGTTTGGACGTGAGAAGCACCCAGTCCCCGGGACGTGGTAAGGGCTCCACTCACGTCAGCCGTGTGGGTGCTGCTCTACTCTTGCTAGGAGCGGCGGTATGATGGGGGGAGGCTGTTTGCAGCTGGGGGGGGTGGCATTTGTGTCAGATTCCCCACAACCCCCAAGCTGTGGCTCAAAGTCGAACCTCTTCCCTGCCCCAAGTTTACCTTCTCAGGGAAGTGACCGTGATTGGCCCAGCGCGGGCCAGGGATCACCAGAGCTGGGAGGGGCTCATGTGGTGTGAGCACAGCTCCTGGGGGCCACCAGTGTGGAAATTCCTGCCAAACTGGGGCACCCCAACCGCTTCTGCTTGGAAGAGTGTTACTCTCCAATTGTAAGGATCATCCATTTACACTGGAAAAGCAGTTTAATCAAACACTAAAAGCTATAAAAGCAATTTTATATGTTTATATTTCCCACCCATTTGGCGTCTTGTTCTCTCTTTACCTATTTATATATTTTTGTAATACATGTGGAAATACATACATATAAGTACATTTGTTGTACAAAACTGAGTTCCTGCTTTCTTTATTGTTTAATAATTTGCATTTTTACTCATATTATCTATAGAAATGAAGATCTAAATTCAAACTGCTTGACGTCACCAGTGTCCAGCTGTTCTGATCTAGAAAGCAGCAATGCCGTAATGTTTGACCAAACACATCTCTGGTTTTCAACGACTGGCTAGCGTTCCAATTTGTGACTATGATCCCTTTCTTTCCTTTTCTCTCTTTTTTCTGTGGTATTTTCAGTCTGGATCTATTCTGAGCCCCACTACGCTGAATGTTGTTGTTGTTTTAATAGCACCTTTGTGTGTCAGTCCCATTATTTCTGGTGCTTTCTTTAACCATGTGGCTCTGCTGGGGCCACCAGAAAGCAAGGATCAGCCAGAGGTACAGACTGATTCCAGAATTTGAGTGAGTTCCCGCTCCTGTCAAGGAGAGGTTGGGGATTCTGATTGCTTCACTCCCAGCCAGGAATTAGTCACACCCAGCCTGCGGGCCAGGTGGGGCACCCTGCCTGACCCAGGCCTGCCGGAAGCTGAGTGTTTAATCTCTGCCCAGGAAGGGGCAGACCCTCGTGTGACAGGGGCAAGCAGGGGCTGGCAGCCCTAAATTTCCAGTTCCAAGTCTCCCGGATGGACGGCTCCCTCTCAGGAGCCCTCCGTGGCTGCATGTAGACAGGGGCTCTCTGTAAGGGGAACCTCGTGGGGCCTCTTTTCCCCCCCACTACCTCCCTCCCTGCCCTGCTTCCCTGAACCCCAGCACCTGCAGTCATTGCACATGTGATCTGGGCCCGGAGAGGGGCCTGAAGGCCACGCCCCCAAAGGCCAGCTGTCAGGCAGGGAGGATACGCTGCCTGCCGCCCAGCTGGGCTCCATCACAGCCTGGGAGAGGTGCCCACACACCCCCATGCACACCTTTCACCCTGAGCCGTGGGGGTGCCGAGAAGCCAGATGCGGCTGAGCACCTGCTCTGTGCAAGGCAGGGCTTTGCTGCCTCACATGCAGCCCATCATTCTAGTGTTTTCTGAGCAGGGACCCCTGTGAATTGGAGGACTTTGGGTTCTGAGTGCCTTCGGGGCTTTGGGTGAGAGAAGGCAGGACCTGAGCTGGGGGGAGCTCTGCAGAAGTTGGGGAGAAGAATTTGGAGCTGGGGGTCGGGGACGGTCAAGGTAGGAGGGGTGGAGGCCAGGATGGGCAGGGATGGGCAGGAAAGGCAGGCGCTGACCATTCACGTGCAGGACCGGACCCCCACTGATCAGAAGCCCAGAGGGAGACATAGGTTGGGCAGTGCCTGGGGGGCATCCTGGTCACCCCACATGGGCTCTTAGTAGAGACATGCATCTATATCTGAAATGAATAAAATTTACATTCTCGCAGAAAGCTCCTGTTCACCTCCTAATGGCCCTGGACAAGCACCACCGTGAGTCAGGCACAAATGTCATGCCCCAGAAGGAAATGCGATGCTCTTTTTCCATCACTCCACCCACGGCTTCCTGGGGCCTCTCGCTCAGTTGGTGGAGGAACTCTGTATCCACCCTGGAAGCGCCTGTCCCAGGCCATGTGTGCCTTCCCGAGGCCCTCATGGGCACACCATCGGAGCTGGGGGCACACCGGCCATCTTCACTGCAGACTGGTACCCACTGGGATGGATGACATCCCGCCTGTCCTGGGTCACAGGCTCTCGAAGGCAGCTTCCGAAGTATCCTTCACCCCGTGCATCCAGGCTCTGTGTCTCCAAGGCTGCTCTGTCTTCTGCTCCTTCTGTGCCTCATCCGGAGACACAGGGGAGAAGGCGGCTCTCTGCAGCTCTCTGCCCCCAGAGCTGGGCCAATGCTTTGGGCAGAGGCGAGTCCGGTGGCCACTTCTCACCTGCTCCGCGCAGCGGGAAATCGCCAGGGGCTGCCTCTGTGCTGGTCCCACCCAGAGAGCGCGGCTTATGCTCCCTCTGGCCTCCAGTCCCACCCCGAGCCCCCTCCAGGCCTCTGAAGCTCTGTTTTTAAATTGGGGAACTTGGAGCTCCTCCAGGAGGCCGAGGCTGGCTCAGGGCCTTCTCAGGGGCTTCCCACCCTCAGGTCCTGCCCTTCCGCGTCCTCACGTCCTGTCCCTCCTGAGGGGCACCGAGGACATCTGGCTCATGCACCCTGTATTCTTCATGCTTTGAATTCTGTTAGGTTGAAAGCTTTAAAGGAATCTTGTTCCAGATAAGTTTTTGCAAACAGTTCCATTTACTACTGACATTTGAGGAGGACAGTAAACCAAAGTGGCTGACCCATAGGCAGGTGATAACACTTTACAAAACAGAGAAGTCTGAAACCCTGCTTTGCACATAGAGCCCAGGCACATCGTGTTTTCCCACCACACTACAAAGTAAAAGGATTTTGATGAAGCTGGCAGAAACTCCCCACAGGTTTTTGAATCCATACTTGAAAAACAGTCAGCCAGCTGACATTCTGTTAAAGTAGGTATTCCCGAGTCGCCCAGTGGGACCCTCGATCCCACGCAAATATCTCAGTTAATGGCTGCTCCGTTCTTGCGGTTGCCCGGGCGAAAAACTTAAAGCGATTCCTGGCGTTCTCCTTCTCTACACCCATATCCAATTAGCAAATCCTGCCAAGTCTTCCTTCAAACTGTACCCCGCAGAATGAGTTTGCAGTCTGGAAATGCCGCTTGATGGTGCCGAGATGCATCTGACGAGATGCATTCCTCCCAGAGGGCTTCTCACCCACCAAGCACGTTTTTGTTCCTCTCTCTCATGTAGAAGTTGGAATGCCTTTGGTTGCAAGTGACAAGGACCTTGATCTGGCTTAAGAAAAGAGTATTGCCTCATGTGATTGAAAAATGGAGGGTAAGTCTGGAGGAGAAGGCTGGATCAGGAGCTCCCGTAACACCGACAAGATACAGTCTCTCTCCCTCCCTCTCTCTCTGCCTTGTTGCTCCACTCTCTGCCATGTTTGTTCTCTTCTCAGGCTCTTCCCTCATAGCAACAAAATGGCTGCCAGCCACTCTAGATCCTGCAGCCTCCTCACGCTCTCGCTTCCAGCAGAACAGCCCCTGGATCATAGGCTCTGCTTGGGCAGCACTCACATCCCACGGCCAATCCCTGTGGGCAAGGAGCTCGAGAAGTCTCGGTCATATGCTCAGCCTTTAGGAGAAGGAGGGACAGACAATAAGCTTTGCTTAGATCTTGTGAACTGAGATTGGGGGAAGCCGGGTCTGCAGAAGGAGAGTGAGACACAGCAACCCACAGAGGGAGGGCACCTGGAGGAGGGAGGGTAACCAAACATCCGAGGGCCATCCCACCGAGGACACCGCCCACCTGCCGGGGAATGAGAGGCAAGAGGTGCCGTGGTCCCTAGAGGCCCTCTCAGTGCAGGACTGGAAACATTCCTGAGAACGGCTTTTTTCAGAGATGTGCAGATTATCCCTGTGCCTATCCCCTGCCCAGGAATCCTGCTTCCCAGCAAAGGTGACTGTAATTTTAGCCTTTAAAGAATGACTTATGATAAGCAGGAGAGAAAAACAGTGACTGTGACAAAGAGCTAAAATGTTTCTCCTCAAGGCATCACGTATGGACCCAACAGGGTAACGATTCTCTGGCACGTTTAATAATGTGATTTTAGAGAGAAGCTAAAAATGCTTTTTTTTAAAAAGATTTTATTTATTTATTTGACAGGCAGAGATCACAAGTAGGCAGAGAGGGAAGCAGAGAGAGAAGGAGGAAGCAGGCTCCCCAATGAGCAGAGAGCCCGATGTGGGGCTCGATCCCAGGACCCCGGGATCATGACCTGAGCCAAAGGCAGAGGCTTAACCCCCTGAGCCACCCAGGCGCCCCCGGCATGCTGCTTCTGAAGTGAGAGTCCTTTACTAGAGCTCTCAGCAAATCTACCTGAGAACAGCGGCATCGTCTCCTTTCCGAGGAATATGCTAGAATGTGCGGCTCCTTCAGGGGAGTTGTGTGTGTGTGTGTGTGTGCGCGCGCGCGCGTGTGTGTCTGAAGCATCTGTCTGTCTGTCTGTTTGGGGTCCTGGGGTGCTCTGTGGCTAAACAGAGAGGAGAAAGGAGGATTCCATAAAGACAAGAGGGAGTGCACATGAATGTCCTGAGAATTCAGTGTCACAGGGGTTTGTGTGTCTCTTTGAGGGGCACAGAGTGGGGGATCCTGTGAGTCACCACACCTCCGGGTACGATGTGGCTCTGGTCCTGTTAATTCTCTGCAAATCGGGGGTTTGATGTGAAGATCAGGGTAGACGACGGCCAATCCTCGGGTCAGTGCCTGAGACATAGTATGTGCTCAAGAAACAGTGGATTTTAAAAAATCATCCTTGTGGTGAGAATTAGATTCATGAATATGAAAATGTTTCTGCCCCAGCTGCACCTTGACCTTCCCCCAATTATTTCAAAATGATATGTTTGTCAGATGTTTGGGAATGAGAAACAGAACAATGGGACAAGAAACCAGGTCAGAAAAGTGGGACAAAAGTGGCCACAGCCCACTTAGAAAAGCCATCAGTCCACACGAGGAAGAGCCACAGACGGGGCCGCAGGGAGAGGGATGGGCATGGCACGTCTGCAGGTGGGTAGGGGGAGGCTCGGCTCGGCTGAGTGGTGCCGGGGAACGGGGAGGCGGGGGGAGAGCATTTGAGAAGCGAGGTCAGGAGTGAATTGGATACTTGTCCGTGTTGCTTTAGAGGTACCCGTGGACATCAGATCACCTTTTTAGTAACTTCTGGTCCCTGGACTGTGCTTCTCTGTATGAGGGTCCGTGCTGAGACTGGGCCGTGTGGGGCCCAGCTGGTGTTAGGGCTACGCTGCTGATTCCTTTTTAGGGTACAAGGAGCAGAGGTGACGGGGTCATCTCTGAGAATGGGGATCTGTTTTCAGGATACTCGGGGAAGTGAGAAATTCAGAGAGGAATCTGGAAAGCCAGGCGTCACAGAGCAAGAAGCTTCCTTGGGATGCCAGATAACTCTACGGTCCCAGTTATAGATCTTCCCTCCCAGAAACGGGCTTGTCATGACCCTACTTTAAGGGGTCGCCATCGAAAGCCAGCCACTGACTTTCTCTTTTGCACGCTCCTCTTGTGAGCTCCCTGAGACAAGCTGATTGTTGGGTCAACACCAGCAGCACTGCCTGCCCCCGGCGGACACCGCTGTCCTGGCCAGGCCACCGACAGCTGCTTTAGAGACAATCGCTCCTGCCTGTAGAACATGTCACGTGTCTGGGATCCTCCCTCTCGGGCTGTTGGGGGTATCAGGGGCTGACCTTTCTTAGCTGGGTCCCTCTCCGG
>PISX010023021.1:0-30572 GCA_004024625.1 Mellivora capensis
AAAAAAAAAAAAAAACTGTGATAAAATTTTAAATAATTATTAAAACAACTTACTTTCTTCTTTCTTGCTAATAATGGCAGGCAGTGTGTAAATCTAAAAAAACAAAGGAAGTCTTATCAGTGAATGGCCCTGCACAGAAGCAGGGCGATGATGGTACAATGATACACAAAGGGGAGTATCTTGATTTCAAGGTCCTACAACTGGTGTGTCCATAGGGCCAACTCCCTACCTGTCAACCTTACCTTGTTTCCCACTTCTTTCCACTATGGCTGTCCAGCCCTGAGCAAGGTTCTACCCCTTTCAGATGATTTATATATCTTATTTTAGTACCTGAAATGATGCACAATATGTATCCTTTCTTCAGGAAGGATCTCATCATGGATTTGACCAGATTACTCCTACCTCAAATTATCTCTTTAGTGTTTTGTTCTCAGCATGTACAGCTCTAGCTTACACCTGAGATGTCACACCATCTCCTAAATTTGCTCTAGGTCAGGGCTTACCTCACAACTATTAGTGGCAAAGAGTCAAGTCATTTTGTTTTAACTTTTAGTTTGTAATTGGCTGATATTTTTATAAGTTATAATAAAGCAAAACATAATAAACATTATAAAGAATAGATGCAAAGTCCAAATTTTTATTATCAAACTCAATAGATATAAAATGAGTTCTCCAAATTGCTATAAAATTTCCCAGATGTTTAATCATAATTTCTGCACTTATTTTATTGTAGACTGGTAATAGTTGGAGGGATGGCCTTAAAGTCGAGGGACAACACTTTAGCTGTGTTGTTGCATAGGTAATTTGCACAAGTTTGTTCACAGATTCTTTGCTAACTAAAGGATAGTTCAAGGGACAGAATAGGGCCTCCTATTTTCTCTGTGTGCTCCTCCAACAATCCATGCAGTGTTCTTCACAAAGAAAACAGACAGTGATCAGTGATTTATTCCCTTTTTTACATAGCTTCCCTAATAATTTTAAGTAAATTATCATGCCCACATTGAAATAACTATTAAAATAGTGGAGATATGGATAGAAGAGAAAATGTCAGGCCACAAGACAGTTTGACCAAATGAAACTTACTTTTTTTAAGATTTATTTATTTATTGGGGGGGAGGGGCAGAGGGAGAGAAAGAATCTCAAGCAGACTCTCCACTGAGCACAGAGACCAATGTGGGGCTCCATCTCAAGACCCTGAGATAATGACGATTTCAAGACCTTAAGATAATGACCTGAGCCAAAATCAAGAGTCAGATGCTTAACTGACTGAGTTACCCAGGGGCCCCACCACATGAGACTTTTAAACAATGATATAGACCATACGATTATTTCTTACCCTGAACCTATGCTCATCACACTGATCACGAAGCTTAGCACAGGCCTTCCAAAGAGTGGGGACTCAATTATTAACTGAATAAAATAATTCAATCAGCACAGCCAGGTTAGTGATAAGTAATTTGTTAAAAAGTAATTTTAGGATTTTAAATCTAGAAGTCCTCCTGAGAAAGAAATTATAAAGTTATGCCAATGATTAAGACAACACTAGAAAAACAGTAAGAATCTCTACTCTGATTTGCTATACTAATTATTTTCAAATATACTACTTCAAACATAAAAAATTTCAGATGTACTTTGTAATTAGAAGAATAAAACCTAAATTATAGAACGTGTCATATTCTTACCGGTTCTTTACCATCCATGGCTTCGAGCCAGAGTTTCCGATTAGCTTCTGAGAATGCCTGCAATGTGATGATTCCATGCCTATTTAAAAACAAATATTTATATATTCAGTTTATTCCTGTTGTGTCTTTACACACTTATTACTCTTAAAAGTACAGGTAAAACTTGAATAAAAAACCCAGAAGAAAAAAAATGAAAAGAGAGAAAAGGAAAAAGAAAGAAAAAAGAATTTTAAAAAGTAAAATAAGACTGACTTATAATTACCTTTCAGAAAAATCACTGTGGGGATACATATACATATACATACAAACAAACAAATATTTCTTAATTCTAATGGCTGCAGGTAGTAAAATCATTGCTTTAGGTATAACTACCTGAAGGAAGCTAGTTCCAAACTATTTTCTCTGAAATGACCAAAAATGATGACAAACTTACATTCACCAAAGTTCAGAACCACCTAAACGTTCTGTAATATGAGAATGATTAAGATTATGACCCCAATCTGTACAATCTAGCCACCAAAAATAATTGCAATGAGAATATTCATATGATAAGTTTCATACTGTAGTGAGTTATTAAAAAGATACTAAACCAAAATGTTTATACCATGATCACAATATTAAAATTAATTCATTTAAAAAGCATCCTTTCCCATGTACCCATTCTGAGTAAGTTACTTGAGGATGTACTTCAAGAGAAAAAGAGCAAGCAAAGGGAAGGAGGAAAGCAATGTAAGATAGAAAAAGACATGAAATTCAGAAACAGTTAAATTAACCTAGTTAATTGTACAGATTGTCCAGAAAATAAATTTAAATAGGAAATTAGAGGACTCCGTGAAGAGGTACACTGAGGAGGAAACCTGAGTTAAATATTGTGTGACTGAAAACTGGTATGACTTAAAACTGTGTTGAAAGCACATTATTTCTTGTGAAAACAGGAAAACAGATCATTGGAATGACAGGAAAAGGAAAAACATATATGAAGATCAAGATCATTTGATCTTGGAGAATCTAAGCCAGCATCAACAAAAATAATAAGATAACAATATTTTTTGGCTGTTTATTATGTGTTGGGCACATAGTGTTTTAAATATGTTTCCTTTTTTTTTAATCTAATTTAATCATCACAGGAGCCCTTTGAGGTGGGTATTTATCCTTATTTTACAGATGAGACAACCAAAGCACAATGTAACAATGTACCCCAGGATTACAGAACTAAAAGGTGCTGAAATAAAGAAAAATCACTAGTGTGTTGGCATCTCCCTGAATAGAAAATCTGTAAGTTCCTATCACAAAACTATTAAAATCAAGTAAGGAGCTCAAAAACTATGCAGATACAGATTAATATATTAAAAAGATTAATAGCCTTTCAATACAGGAGTCTCAACCATTGGGAAAAAGATACACTAATGAATTCTATTCAAAACTGTAATAAAATGAAAATACTCAAGAATAAATATTAAAAAACATAAAATCTTCAAAGAGAGTTCAACTGTCTGTCAATTAATTAATAACTCTAATGCTACTCTAGTCAAAAATCACAAAGGATTTTTTTGGAAAGAAAGGAAAACTTAATAAATGGATATATAAAATCTAAGAATACAGTGCCAAAATATTTAACACAATTTTTAAAAAGCATAAAAAACAGGGCCTTGCTCTACTAAGTAGTTACAATCTACATATACATAAACTATAGTATATAAGAGTATATACAGTATGTATTCTATATAGTGCACCACACAAAGCTAGAATATTCAGAGAAGTATGGTAGTAATGCAGGGGAAGAAAAATAGATCATGGAGTAGAAGAGAGATCAAGAAGTATACCCATTCTTATTTAGGTTCTGTTCCTCATGTATTGATACAAAAAGAGAGAGAGAGAGAGAGAGAGAGAGAGAGATCTAAAAATCCCTACTAGGTTGTAAGCTCACATGTACACTTATGTCTTTCCCAATACCCTGTGGCAGAGAATGTCTAGAACGGTGCTCCGCACAGAGCAGGTACTGAATTTCACTGGCTGAAGGAAATTATGGCATTTCCAGCAGTGTCTTATTACTCGTTGGAAGCAAAGGTCACCAGCCTTCAAAAGTCTGCAAAAAGACTTTTCCAGGAGTGGTAAACAATATTGTCTGGATCATTCATAGTGATGGGAACTCAAGTCCACCATATATCACCATACATCCCCTAACATAGTCATTTATGTTGATTCCCCAAATTCTTCTTTGAGTGATGTTGCTTTTTGCTAGCATCCTTTGTCTGATTTATTTTTTGAAAGCATCATACAATATATATTTGTTGAATAAATACACCAAAGAATGAAATAAACATGCATAATGTTTTTAAAGACTGAAAAGTACTTGTATGTTGTTTCATATTTATATCTAAACATAGAAACAAATAATTTAGCTTATTAAAAAATATAAAGTGAAAAGAAAACCTCAAACCTTTCAACTACTTCTATGTCAAAGCAGAACCGTTTGTCAATTGAATCTGTCTTTCGTCGGATACAAGATTTCAATTTAAACATTTCTGGTGAACCAGTAACAAGGCCATTCTGAAACAAGAAGAACACGTTATTGACATGATGACAAGGGCAACTGGAGAATATTAAAAATGCCAACTAATGCTGCTGCACCAAAACGTTATACATAAGTACAGCTTATATATAAAGGTCATAATCACATCCTGTCCTCTGAATACAGACTTTTTGCCTAATATTAACTGCTCAATTATAATACAGTTAATAAACTAAACACATGCACATTTTAATTAAAGAATCTTGGGGCATGCCTGTCTAGTAGTCTCAAACATACTTACTTATGTTAAAATGCATTACAGTGTACATTCTTTAGGACTTCAGATTTAGAAAAAGTATGAAATCATAGTTACCATAATGTCACAATTAGATATATAGAGCTTGTCAGATACAACACTGTTGTTTTGGCATCAAAATACCCTAGGTTGCTAAGAGACTAGTATTGTTCATTTGTGTGTATGTGCACATGTGAGCAAGTATGGGTGTACACATGTGTATGTTTATGCATTAGAGCCTTAGAGTATTAAATGATAACTGGTTCAAAGTTTCAGGAGAGCTACCAAAATAATATTTTTCTAGTATTTTCTTGTTGTAAGTGTATTGCTATCATACACATTGCATGATTGCTTTGCTGGTAACCAATTGCTACTCTGCTCCTAAACTCTTAACTCTTTGGATAGGATCCAACATAAGCTCGAGTTATAAGAATTCTCTTCTATACCTGAGACACCAGTTACCTTAAGAGGAATATTTCCCTAATATCTGGTTAATTCTACTATCTTTGGTTACAAAGGTCATAGATTTATTAACAGAACTTTGGCTTGGGTCTATCTGCTAACAGCTCACTGACTGTCACATAAGCTGACTTTCAGGCAACAAATTTTCTTATGAAAACCTTAAAGTACACACCAGGCCTTAACTTCTCATGATGGGCTGAAGGTTTCTTTTTGCTCTGGTATGTTCTTTATATTATGTCTCTCAATTTGAATTATTAGACTCTATCGAATGGCCAAGGACAATAAGTTTCAGCTGATGTATTTGAATATATATCTAAGTTAGATCAGCATTTACCTCTACTATGATCCATACCACAAATTAGCTGGGTGAGTCACTTACTTTCTACCACCTTGATTTTCTAATCTGTTAAAATAAGGCTGGGCTAAATAATCTTTAGGATAACTCTCAGTTCTAGGATTCTTTGATGATGGTCCAGTTATCTAATTCTTAAATAGTCACTTGCCATATTCATATCATAATTCACAAAAGATTATACACTATATACAATAAAGGTGTTGTACTTTGTAGAACTTCCTTATATAAAGTACACTTTGTTCTATACTGTTCACTAGCCATGCAAGACATCCAGTGACCAATTTACTTTTGGAGTAAATGGCATCAACTAATTGCTTCTGAATGCTGGCCAACATTTCAGTAAACAGTACACAATGTAGAAGAGGAAGTGGCATGCAGGGGCAAAAGGCAGCCTCCCACAGAGGTGGCCTGGAGGAAAGATGCAGAGTCCTTGAGCCTGGTCCAGCCATTGAGTATCTACTGAGGTTCTAGCCAGCTAAAAGCAAACTCTGTGACAGAGAGGACATGTCTGAGGTCTACTAAAAGTTCTCTACGTTTAACTCAACTGTTTATAAACACTCCATCATAAGGTAAAGGAAAATCCTAGCTGCTCTTTTTAAGTCATCAAGATCACTGAAATTAGAGAAAACTTTTTGAATTTTCAATTTTTAAAAATTGTTTACATGTTTAAGAAAAGCAAGCAAATATGACTTTGTTTTTTTACTTCCTATTACTTAGCTAACAAGCTCAGTTTAAAAAAAAAAGAAGAAAAAGAAGAAGAAAACTCACCATTTTCCCACTGGATTTCATTTCTGAAACACTCATTGTAAATGTTTTACTTCCCTTATCATATGTACAATAATGTTTAATCCATGTAAAACCAAGGGGTCCTGATATAAGGAAACAAATATTATAGATCTTCAATAAATGATTTGTGACTATGTTTGTACAGTTTTTGATGCTACGATACACAACTGAACGTCTCCACAGGCCATACTGCTGTAGAATATTTACTGTGAGAAAGGCCAGTACAGAGGGAGAGTTTTATAGGGTACAATGTCTGGGAATCAAACAACTTGGCTCTACTTGCTTGCAGCACTGACACTCTGCTGTTAACTCAAGAGTCCCTTTAGATCTGAACCTCAGTTATCTCCTCAGTAAAAGTGGCATACCTTACATTCCCAAGAGGTAGTAAGAACAAGAAGTAGCCTATAACTGATCTCCTTACTTCTATCCTTTGTCCTTTATTCTTAAAACTTTCAGAAATACTCTACTAAAATTTTAGCCATTTCATTTCATCCTTTTTGTTCAAAACCCTCCAGTAGTTTCCCATTTCACTCCAGGTAAAAACCAAAGAGCCTATGACTATGATCTGGCCCTTTATTACTGATCTCACCTCACATTTTACTACTTTCTGCCTCATACACTCTGCTCTATTCTCCTTGCTACCCTTGGACACAGGGAATCCACTTCTGCCCCAGGGCATTTGTACATCCTGTTCCTCTAATCTGGAGTATTTCTACTTCAGATATCTGCATGGCTTGCTTTGTCACATCTCCAGGTCTTTTCCTAAATGACACCTTTACAATACAGCCTTTCCTACAGAGATACCTAATGTCTCAACAGTCTCACCTTGATGCTTTATTTTCTTCTTAGCAGTTATCACTGTCTAAAATAAGATAAATTTTATGAATTTATTCTATTTATTGTCTGTTTCTACCACTAGACTCTAAGGTTCTATGAGAGCAGGAACATGTGATGCTCTGCTCACTAGGATATTCTTAATCCTTAGAACAGGGCCAGATATTAGCTGTCACTCAATAAATTCTTGACAAATGAAAGAATCAATCACTTTTCTTTCTCTCTAAGGCTTCACTGATCTTGGAGTTACTTTCTCTTACCACTAATCTGAAAATAACCAAACTCAAGTAATCCTTAAAGTGAAAGTAACTTTTATTTCCCATTTTAAAAGAAAGTTGTATATGTATAGTGCTTATTTCCCCCCCTATAAGTACTGTGCAACTCTTTCCCATAGCATACCACATTATTCTCCTATATTCTTCTTAAGGAATTAGATGCTGCTGCTTCACCAGGGAATAGGGGTGCATAGTGAGTTCGATTTTTCCATGACCAAGGTAAATCTTCAGTTTTCCCACAGGTAGCCTGCATCCCAATGCCACAGTGGGCCGAGTGGGTTGAAAATGCAGTTTATTTTCTACACAGACTTCTCCATCTAGGTCCCATCCTGCTTAACACCTGCATCTTCCAGCAGCAATTATATACAATATTATTGCTGGCTTGGTTTCATAACCATATATTTAAAAAGCAAGAAACTTTAATGTAAAAATGCACTATTTAAGAAAAGTGTTTCATGAGGCATTTGAAATTTTTTCTGTAATAATAGTGCCCTTGGTATCATATTTAGCTTTAAAATACTTAAACAACCCCAGATCTCAAAATTATAGGGTATAGCTATATACTTTGTAATCACAAAGGTTTATTATAATAAACTGCAATTCATTTTTAGGACCATTTCACACTATAATACTTAAGCACACTTGTTGATAATTCTGTTACATGCAATATAATATACTTAAAGGCTTAGAGCTGATGAGTGGAAAATGGCCTGGATGAAAATCCTTATAATGACTGTATTACTTAGGAAGAAATTTATAAAGCGATATTAGCAATAGTATTATTATTTTATTTCTTTAATTTCACTTTTATTTTATTTTTTATTTACATTCAATTAGGACTGGGTATTATATGCAACTAAGGAATAATTGAACATTATATCAAAAACTAATGATATGTTGGCTAATTGAATTTAAGCAATATTTTTAAAATAATTTTTAAATAAAGCTGTTGCAATGCTCTGATTACATTTTAGACCTAAGTTGTTTTTCCCTGCTTCTGTCTTACATTCAGAACCTCATACATTTAATCTTCAAGTTTGTTGTACACACATGCTACTTCCTTTAATGTTGCTTGGCACTAGGCCAGGGCAGATGTTCCTAGACAAGAAATTCTGAAGTCCTTAAAAAAAGTGTAGGAAAATAAAAATTTATTCTATCTCTAAGGCTGCAAAATAAAACAAGTTTAGGGGCATCCAGGTGGTGCAGTTAGTTAAACGTAGGACTCCTGGTGGGCTCAAGTAGTGATCTCAGGGTCCTGGGCCTCAGGCTCCATGCTCAGCATGGAATCTGCTTAAGCTTCTCTCTCCCCTCTTCCTCTGCCCCTCCGCCATATCCCTGCATGCTCTCCCTCTCTCTAAAATAAATAAATAAATCTTTAAAAATAATTAAATTAATTAGATAAGTTTAATTATCTTACCCAGTAATCATCTGAGGTTGCTAAGATGGTATTTGTGGAACGGGAGGAAATAATATTCACTAAATACCTACTACTGTCCACATGTTATCTAGAAACTTTTTAAGTCAGACATTATATGAGACTCATGTGCTACTTACTGCGCTGAGAAGACAGATTAGGTCAGACTTTATAAGGAGCATTTTCCATATAAGAAAATATAGCCTAAGAGCTGGAGATGTTACTACTTTCTCCATCAACAGGCATGTGATTGAAGTTGTACTTTTTAGAGGATTAATACTTCTCCATAGTTATGTTAAGAATCTAATGATATGAATATAAATTAAATGGAACAGTAAATGTTCATGGTAAGTATTATTTACCACTACTGAAAATAGAGACATTTTACATATATCACCTCTACTCATGCAATATCATTACTAGGCAGATAATTTATAAATGAGAATACTGAACTCAGAAAATTGTTCATCCAGAATCACCCAGTAATGGGTTGCAAGCATGGAATTCCAACATAATTTTGACTTTGGAACCATGTTCTTCCTGTTTAAAATTAAGTCTATTAACTACCTTATGATCCAGCAACAAGAAGATACAAAAATACAGATTCAAAAGGGTACATGCACCCCATTGTTTACAACAACATTATGAATAACAGCCAAACTATGGGAAGAGCCCAAGTGTCCATCAACTGATGAATAAATAAAGAATATGTGGTACACACACAGACACATAGAGAGAAATATTACTTAGCCATCAAAAAGAATGAAATCTTGCCATTTGCAATGTGGCTAGAGCTAGAGTGTAATGTTAAGTAAATAAGTCAGTCAGAGAAAAACAAATACCATATGATCTCACTCATGTGAAATTTAAGAAAGAAAATATGAACAGATCGGGGGGAGGGAGGAGAGAGGGAAACAAACCATAAGAGACTCTTGAAATAGAGAACAAACTGAGGGTTGTTGAGGAAGGTGGGTAGAAGAGGGGCTAGATGGGTGATGGGTATTAAGGAGGACACTTGTCATGATGAGCACTGGGTATTGTATGTACTGATGAATCACTGAATTCTACTCCTGAAACCAATATTGTACTGTATTTTAACTAAAATTTAAATTAAAAATAAATAAATAAATAATAAATAAAATGAAGTCTATTGCAATGTAATTTAACGTATGCCTAGAAGTGGGTAACATAAAACCACATATCCAGATAAAGTGGAGCTCTGTGTCTAAACTGCAATGGTCTGCTACTACCTCATCACATGGATCTCCATTTATCACTCAATTTACAGCTCTGATATTTACTATTGATTGTAAGTTAATAATTGCATGAGTTTGTCTTATGCCTTGCAGTACAGAATAAAAACCCTAAAGCCATAATTCTTTATCTCATCTTCTATTGCCCATAGAACTTATTCATTCAGTGACAGCAACAGTACAACCAATATGTTTTAGTGAACTGGTCTGATTTTCTTATAAATGCATTCCAAGATACCAAGTAGAAAGGGGCTTTGGATATTTGACCCTCATATAAAAATAATTCCAAAGGCATATAAATTTATTATTTTTCTTTTTAAATCTCTAGGCAATAGGAAGTGGGGAGATGGTGAATAGGAAAGAGAGAGAGGGATTACACTAGGGAATGAGAGCACTTTTGAAGGTGATGAATGTGTTCATAGTGGTGATGGTTTCATAGTTATATATATATATATACATGTATATATATATGGCAAAACTTAAATTATATGTTTTAAATATTTGCAATTCACTATATGCCAACTGTACCTCACTAAAGCTGTAAGAACAATGCGGGTGGATATAGAGGAAATTGAAATGAAATTATTTTAGGAGTAGGAGGACAACATCAAAGGAGAGAATGCTAAAAGAGTCCAACTGTTCAAATCTCAAAGACCACATTTAGGAGGCCATCACAGGAGGGGCACAATAAGCTAGCATCGTAAACAGATATGCCAAGAGTTCCATCCTGTAGAGGATGGATTATAGACAGGCAAGCCTAGAGGCAAAAGGAGAGCAATGATGAGACCAATGAAAGACTGTGGAGATGAGAGAAGGCATGGTTGAACGGTTATCAAGAAGATCAAATAGACAGAGCTGGCTCTGGGTTACAGGGAGACACTGGAGTTAAGGAGTAAAGGATTTACCTCCAGTCTTTAGCCTAGGAAGGTGGGTGGTATCACTTAGAAGGATAGCAAATTTCAAAGAAAAGTTGGTGTTACAAAGGGCTTTATCATCAGCTCAGACTGACACAGAGAAGTCATGTATCTTAAAACACAACATACCAACATCAGATGGGTGCATAAAACATTGCATTTTGTGCACCCATGCAGTCCCCAAGTTACTAAAGGGCCTATGCTTATATTTTGACCCAAATGTCCAACAGCTGTAGATTAAGTAAACTACAGCATTGTCCAATTGGGATGGACTCCTAAGCACCAAATAAACATGATAAACTTGAAGATCAATGTAAAAAGAATTTGCTAGGTAATCCAAAGCTTTTTTCTTTAGAACAAAATACTGTGCGCCCACAAAGAGATTAGCAACTATGTAACACTGGGGGAATTAAACAACAACAACAACACAAAAAACTCAAGAAATAAAATACTGCGTCTTAATGAATAAAAAAAATATTTAAACAAGAGGATGCCACCTCCTCTACCACATACATGTTTGAACAAGCCTCTTTATCAATACATTTTTCTGCTAGGAAAACATTTTATTGGAGCAAAATGTAAGCTCCTCTCTATGTACCCTCAAACTGGGGTTTTCAAATCTGAAACAGTTATTCAAAACAAGTATTTAAAAATTTCCTAAGTATTCTGAGTTAAATCCATATACTCTGTATGTGACCAATGGATTAGTTTTTTTTTTCCCCATGAAATTGTGCTGAAAGTGATTTATTTATGGCCTAATTACAGAATAGTGAGGCAAGTCATTAGATTTATTTTAACATCCAAAAACAGCAGACTGGTCAAAGTCGATACTGATGAAAGAGAAAAATCTGAAACCCAGATCTCCTGAGCCAGCAGCCCTCTATCATCTAATCCATGCAGTAATAAATATTTGCTGAGTCTGTTGGATCAAATCATTATTTGCTTATATACTGTTATTTATTTAACAAATGAGCACCATCTGAAAATGTCAAACATGAGATGTGCTGGCATTTTAGTAATCATATTGCATTACGTGAAAAACTTCCACAGCCAACCCAGTATCTCTAGCTTTCCCATCTCAACCCTTTTAACTATAATATCAAAACAACTTCATTAATCTATCACTTATTGATATGGAGACCCCAGAGCAGTGCTACTCTACGTGTTTTTTGAGTCCTAATATATGACAATAGTACAGAAAGTACTTCATTCAGTACTTCACTCAGCATTTCAAAACTTTTACAATGATTGGGCATTACTGCAAAATTCAAGCATATGATTTTGTGTTTTACAAAGATATAGATCCATAATGGATTGGAAATTAAAACAACTGCTCCTTTACCATAAACAGGAGACAAGTGCATTAGAGCATATCTGGTTTGAAATAGTTTAGTCAGACTGGTTCCATTCAATGCAAGTATCATGCAGAAAGAATCCTATTTATACAAGTTTGAATGGCTTTTTATTAATTTTTTTGAGAAAACTGTCTTAGTGTAAGCAATTACAATAGTGCCATATTGCGTCTGGTGCTTATTTATAACCTCAGGAAGTAAAAAGTGCCAATTTGACATTACAGAATTGCCAGTTTTACTCCTGGAAACTAATAGAGCACAGAATTTAATGAAATAATGCTGTAGGAAGAGAAAGTATTATCATAGTCACCAGGATGATTCATACCGATTAAGGCTTTGAATTTCAATTTTCCATGAAAGTTTAAATTGAGATTAGCTATTACAATGAAATTCTAAAACTGCACTCATGTTACTGTATCATCAGTGAAGGTTGTTAAGTTCCAAGTTCAACAATATGCCAACTTAGAGATCTTAATGGTGAAATGTGGAAAAACTTCCTCACTTTGGTGGTGATAGTAGGAGAGCAGACTAAATATGATAAAGCTGTAAGGATTGCAATCTTCCTATTTGAAGGAAAAAACACTAACCAGGTCAAATCTCACGAAACAAAATGTTAATCATAAGACTCATTAAGTTATGTCTTTGTGACTCACGTTTCTCCTGGACGTAAAGGTAGCCTTCCATTGTCCACTGGCTGGGTGGTCTGTAATCTTGGTTGGCAGATTTCATTCTTTGCATCAACCGCTCTACTTCTTGTCGAGTACTTTCAAAATTATTCCTTGTCTTAAGTAAACAGAAACAATAATTTCATTCATTGTTTCCTATCAGTTTTGAGGAACTTCCAGTCTAAAATTTCAAAACTAGAGATAGTGCAAAGGATAACCTTGATTCTCTCAGCACTATTCACCACTTTCGTGACCTTATCTGCTGAGTCCTATGGTTTGACTTTGAATTACTTTAGTGAAACATGACCTTCTGCATGTTTCTCTGAATCTGTATGGTATGTGTATGTGTATACTTTATTCTAATTTCCTACTCTAATATTATTACTAAAGAGACAAATCACAACATTTAAAAACATAATATTTACGAAATAGAGTTTTATATTCACTAATACTGAAGGTAATAAAGCAGATATATAGGAACTTATATTTCTTTGGGGGGATAAAGACAAAATGAATTCAAATACTTTTATGTGGCACTTAGCAAAAAAAAAAATAGTTCATCACCCATGTTCTTAAAACTTATTGGAAGAAATATCACTTAGCTTGGTTTTCAAAAATAGTTATCATGAAGTTAGCGTATAAATTAACTCATAAAAATAAATGGGTTTGCTAGCTCTAACTTCTGTTACAAAAAGTAGTTTACTCACATTACAGCAAGTTTACCTAAGGCAAGATATAGAAAGCGTAAGGCTTTTCTTGATCTCTTTTGCATTCAGGCCACATTATTTTAACAATTTGTTTGGAAGCAAGCCATATGTTTGGAAACAAAAATCACCACCACCCAACTCTAAAATTTGTTCTGGCCCATAATAAAAGAACTGAACCACAAAGTTGGGAAAATTTTTGCCATTTTTGCTACTTCTTAAGCTTTTTTTCTTCAGATTCTTTTAAACATAAGGATCAGAAATTTTCTAATATCTTACATTCCTCTCTTGTTCTTGAACTGCGGGGATCTTAATATAATTGTAATTTATATGGAAATAAATCATAAAAATATTTTGGCTTTTATAATTTTCCTTTTTAATATTTACTTAAAAAGTCCAAATGCATTCCATATTGAAAAACAATGGGATGACTTGCATGTGAAACCAATTCTGCTAGAAAATCTAGATTAAATAAAAAGCCAAAACCCAAAACACAAGTAGAATAAATACAACTACCTACTTCTCATGGGACACTCCAACCCTATAGTTCCACTTATTGAACATCTACACAATGGCAACAATTAGATAAGCAATGGAAGACAAGATTCTATAGAAAATTAAGTGAAAGATTTCCAAATTATTTTGCCCATTGAGCATTAAATGTATAACTTCTTTTATACAAAATTCTCAACAAATACAACTTCCTTATTTGTCAGGTTTGATAACACAGAAATGGATTGGGTAATTTGTGTGAGTATACGTATGTGTATGTGTAGTGTGTGTGTGTTTGTAAGTGATGCTTAGCATCTGTAAATCTGAATTTGTGTAACTATAAAATCATATACTAAGAGGAATAGATAACTTTACAAAATAAGCCCTAACAGAAATAGATAGGATGTTTATAAATAATTCTCCATTAAGCTTTAAAGCAGTCTATGAATACTTAAAAGCCACATTTAAATTATTAGAAAATAAAAATATCACTTATATTATTTACAATTTCAGAGAGGAAAAGGACATTCCTTCAATGCTAAAGTTTGACCTTTTCATTTCACAAATATAGAAATGTTACCCTTTGGGCATAAACAATGAATCTTGGAACACTGAAAAAATTAAAAAAAAAAAAAAGAAAAAAGAAAATAAGACTTGCCTGAGGTCACCCAGTAAAATAATGAGAACATTGGATAAAGGCAAAAGTTTCCAGCCTTCCAAGTATCTATTATCTATATCTCAGTAATATTTATTTCTATGAAATTTGCTAGCATAAATTTTTCTAACATATGATTAACTCCTTCTTGGTACAGTTTCAACCAGCAGCTAGAAAAAAATGCTTTAATAAATTTATTAAATGACTTTTCTAAATTAGATAAGTTTTTGAAACACTCCAAGGCTTGGCTTCATTATAGTTAGTTTGTCTGTCCCCACCTGATTCACTAAGGAGAAGCAGTGAGAACAGGTATAGTCTTACATTCTGCAAGTTGAACTGAAGTTGTTGCTTATACGGTGCAAATTCCTGGGCGAGTTCATATCCCTCGTGGTAAAAAGTAAATAAACCCTGAAGGAATGACAAAAGCTGCAAAAATAGAGAAATGAAAATGTATTTTAAAAAAAGATGACCATCAAACATAATAAATTGGGAAGTTATATTTCATTCTAAATCCACAAGCTAATAATTTTTCAACCCCTTTGTTTGGCAAGGCAGACTCTTAAGTTGTGAAATAAACCACAAAAGCTAATTTTTACTTCCTTTTTTGGTAAATAGTGACAGGGACAGTTGTTATATTAACTATCCACTATTCAAATGCATTGAAGAAATATCCAGGAGAGACCACTAATAGGGATACTCAAGTGATATGGGTCCTACCCTAGAAGAGGTTCTAATCCAGAGAGATAAAACATATGCAGATGTGAGGAAGACTAAACCAGTAAATTAGAGATAAGTAGTACCCAAGGAAAGGAGTAAGAATTTGGCCAGATAAAATTAAGAAAAATATCACAAGGTGGCAGTACTGATTCAGGTATTAAATAGACATTTTAGCAAGTAGTGGGAAGAACTAAAAATGGAGGAAAGAGTTGAGCAAAAACTTGGAACTAGATACAGATTTTTCATACGAAGACTTGGAATAAAATTCTCTTTAGGAAACCACAATGTCTATTAGCCTTCTAATCCCAAACTCACAATGCATTTATTTATTATGATCATATTCATAAAGCAAGAATGGATCTCCATGGACTTACAGGACACAGTTATTTATATAAATTACAACTGAAAAATAATTATTTTTTCATTTAACTCATTGGGATTTTTTTAAATTTATTTTTTAAATAGTTTATTTATTTATTTGACAGAGAGAGAGAGAGATCACAGTAGGCAGAGAGGCAGACAGAGAGAGCAAGGATGTAGGGTTTGAGCCCGATGTGGGGCTTGATCCCAGGACCCTGAGATCATGACCTGAGCTGAAGGCAGGGGCTTAACTCACTGAGCCACCCAGGCACCCCTCATTGGGATTTTTATTACAAACTTGTCCACCAATTCGATCTCTTCCTACAATAAAGTTAAAAAATGTTTTCTAGAAATGGCTAATGTTTTTCTAATTCAAATAGCATATTATGTCTGTAAGCTATTATTTTAAACTAAGGAAAAAACACAATTTGAAATTTTCATAAGTGAGTAAATCTCCCACAATCTTCTGTTTGGGAAATAGGGGGATTCAGCTAAGCATCAACTGGTATGTGTGTTATGATTTCCAACAGATAAATACTAGTTCTGTTTGAAAACAACAACATAATGCTTTTCTTCTATAGCAAAGTCAACTTCTTACAAAGCTAGGTTCATGTCAGAAAACACTTTTAGGTTGGCTTTAAATTGTAATATTTTAAAGACTTTTCTTCTCTTTTTCAATAATTCCTTATGTTAAAATATATTATTTTCCAATTTTAGAATTATTTTACACTGTCAATTTTACATCAACTGATAATTGTTATTATCAAAACTAAATACTCAATAGATTATGCTTTACTAAAATGATGCTACAATATCTGTAGAATTACCCAATAATTTAAAATATATAATCTGCACATACTGTGGCCTAATTGAAAAGAACTATATCCTTTAATTAATTGAGATTTGGGTATACAGATATAGAAGTTTCCAGAAACAAATAAGAAAATACTTTTGAAGTATATGGATAACACTAGTCTTTGAAATATCCAAATAATAGTTTATGAAGTTGTTTGAAATAGAATCATTTCATGTTTTAATGTCTATAACTGGTCCCCAATTAGATTATCTTGTTATTAACTGGATGTCATACAGGAAGATGCTATTATAATATCATCCTAAGTATACAAGATTTAATTAAACTCATAAAGAGGAGCTTTAAGAATATTTGTTTTAGGGGCACCTGGGTGGCTCAGTGGGTTAAAGCCTCTACTTTCGGCTCAGGTCATGATCCCAGAGTTCTGGGATCGAGCCCCGCATGGGGCTCTCTGCTCCGCAAGGAGCCTGCTTCCTCCTCTCTCTGCCTGCCTCTCTGCCTACTTGTGATCTTTGTCTGTCAAATAAATAAAATCTTAAAAAAAAAGAAAAGAATATTTGTTTTAAGTCTTCCCATAAAACACCATATTCCCCAAGATCTGTCTAAATAAATAAATCTATTGGCATCTTCTAGCACCATTCAGATTCATTTACTCAGTAGGAGACAATGCATGCTGATCACCTACTAGGGAAAGGACAATTTTGAGAGAAGTACAGAGAAATTACCTACAAAGAACAACCCATCTTTTCCTCCGGTTCTACATCCAGTTTGGAAGCAACTTCTATGCAGTTTTAAAAAGACAGCATTATGAAATAACTGCCTCTAGAGGGCAGTAAAGTAAAACTGTTTTAGATTTGAATCTATACTAGCTCATTTTCTCCTCCACAAATTCCATGATGGTAAATTAAGGTAACTTAATAGGACAGCCTGAAAATCTTTTAGAATTGCATTCCTACATGTCCTTTTCTTTGTTCAGACTGCCTGAGTGAGTGGATCATTGTGGGAAAGACTACTGTCTCAACTTATCTTCAGGTAAACCTGATCTTTCAAATAATAACAACTACTAAAATCTACTTAAGAGACAAATTAATATTGAATTACTTTTGGGGTGCTTGGGTGGCTCAATCAGTTAAGCGTCTGCCTTAAGCTCAGATCATGAACTCATGGTCCTAGGATGGAGCCCTGCATCAGGCTCCCTGCTCAGCGGGGAGTCTGCTTGTCCCTCCACCCCCCATCCCCGTATGTGTACACACACACACACACACACACACACACACTTTCTCTATCTCTCTCAAATAAATAAAGACCCCAGGTTCATGACAGATGCTTAACTGACCAAGCTGCCCAGGCACCCCAAAAATATTAAGTAATTTTTATCATCAGTAAAAGTTTATATAGCACTTTATTATTCCCAAGAGTTTTAGAATCAAATTATTATTTGTCACTCCAATAACCCAGCCAAATACAAACACTGATGCTACATTTATAATTATTTAGCAAAAGTGACTACAAGACAGTAAAGGAAAAATATTCATAATTTTCCAGCCCACTAATTACCAACTTCCAAGTCTTATAGGCCCACAGTTACCAGTGATACTGTGAATGGCAGAAAAAAGTAAGAAAAGGAGTTGGGAGCTAGCATGGGAGTGAGGAGAACTCTGAAGAAACTGATGTAGTAATTCTGGGACTGCTGTTCAGACTGAGCAGAAGAACTGGGATATAAAGTCTCTTATAATGGTGTGATCCATTCCTTGTCTCCTAAGAAATTAATCACTGAAAATCTTAGGGAATCTACTACCAAAACTATTAGAACTGATAAACAAGTTCAGCAATGCTTCAGGATACAAAATCAATACACAAAAATCAACTTTATTTCTATATGCTTGGAATGAACAATCTGGAAATGGAATTAATTCCATTTATAATAGTTTCACAAGAATTAAATACTGAGGAATAATTTGAAGTACAAAATTTATAACTTGAAATGTACAAAACACTGTTTAAGGAATTAAAGAAAGTTTAAATAAAAGAGAGTATTTCATGTTCATGAATTAGAAGACTTAATACTCCCCCAAATGATGGACAGATTCAGTGCAGTCCCTGTGAGAAGCCCAGCTGACTGCTTTATAATAACTGACATGCTGTTGCTAAAACTCATAAGGAATTGCAAGGGACCAGACCATCAAAACAATCTTGAAAAAGGAGAACTAAGTATTCAGACTTAACACTTTTCCATTTCAAAACTCAATACAAAGCAATGGTAATCAACACAATGTAATACTGGCATTAGACATTAAATCAATGTCTAAGAATTGAGAATTTAGAAGTAAGCCCACACTTCTATGGTCAACTTATTTTCAACAAGGGCACCAAGACCATACACCAGGTAAAGAATAGTCTTTTCAGCAGGTGATTCCTGGACTACTGAATAACCATCTGCAAAAGAATGAAGTTGTCACCCTACCACATACCATAGACAAAAATTAACTAAAGATGAGTGAACTGTATGGTTACGTTGATTTATACCCCAATAAGACTGTTTTAAAAAAAATAAAATATACTTCACATACAGAGTTAATTGAATTAAATTAATTGAAAATATAATTAATTGAAAAAATCCAAATCTCATGTAATACCTCTTTATTTGGCCACTGGAAACTTTAAGAAAATGGGAAACACAGGGCAAAAGCAAGGCATCAATTTTCTTCCAGTACAAGTGTCCAGCCTGTGAGTTAAATCTGTACTCTTTGCTATTCCTTACTTGGAGGAAACTTAGAGGTAAATATCTTAGATAACAGCCTCAAAATAACAAATGCTTTAATGCATAGCTATTCAGAGCAATTTATTGAATGGAAATGAAAGAGTATAAAAATATAATCAAATAAATGAAAAAAAAAACTGAAGAAAAGAGAGGCAAATATAAAAAGCAGCCTGGGGAGACAATTTTTAAAAGAGAATGATGAAAGAAAGACAGAAGAACAAATGAATGAATGGACAGACATGGGCATAGATTCAATTTCAATTAATTAAAAAAAAAGGTAAAACTTTTTGAAATCATGGCTATATCAGCAGTCAAGTATCTGTGGAGTTCCAGCAAATTTCCAAGATTTCAAGGGAATGGAATCCAGATGAAGTGGCAGGAGAAAACTTCTGTGGTAAAGAAACAGAAAAAAAACAAAGAACTGTAGCCAACAAGGTGATTAAAGAAGCCATGCAGATGGCTAACAGACAACTGAAAAGATGCTGAACATCACTCATCATCAGAGAAATGCAAATCAAAACTACAATAAGGTATCACCTTCCACCTGTCAGAATGACTAAAATGAACAACAAAGGAAACAATCGGTATTGGCGAAGATGAGGAGAAAGGGGAACACTCTTGCACTGTTGGTAAGAACTCAAACTGGTGTAGCCACTCTAGAACACAGTATGGAGGGTCCTCAAAGAGTTAAAAATAGAGCTACTCTATGACCCAGCAATTGCACTACTAGGTATTTCCCAAAGGATACAAAATACTGATTCAAAGGGATATATGCCTTCCAATGTTTACAGCAGCATTATGAACAATGGCCAAATTATGTAAAGAGCCCAAATGTCCATATGTCCATTGACTGATAAGTGGATAAAGAAGAATCACAAACTGAGATCATATGTGTGTGTGTATGTGTGTGTGTGTGTATACATATTCATCAGCCATCAAAAAGAATGAACTCTTGCCATTTGCAATGATGTGGACAGAGCTAGAGAGTATTTTGCTAAGAGAAAGAAGAGAAATATGATTTTACCCATATGTGAAATTTAAGAAACAAATGAATATAGGGTGAACAAAAAAAGAGAAAGGCAAACCATTAAACAGACACTTTTTAAAAAGATTTTATTGATTTATTTGACAGAGAGAGAGACAGCAAAGAGAGAAAACACAAGTAGGGGAAGTGTGAGGGGGAGAAGCAGCCTTCCCTCGGAGCAAGGAGCCTGATGTAGAACTCGATCCCAGGACCCCAGGATCATGACCTGAGCCAAAGGCAGACATTTAACCAACAGAGCCACCCATGCGCCCAAGACACAACTATAGAGAACAAACTGAGAGTTCCTGGGGCTGAGGTATGGGCTGGATAGGTGATGGGTATTGGGGAGGGCACTTGTGGTGGTAGGCATTGGGTGTTATGTGTGGTTGATGAATCACTGGGTTCTGCACCTGAAACTAGCATTGAACTGTATGTTGACTATAATTTAAATAAAACACTGAAACTACAAAAAATAAAAATAAAAAAAGTTCAACAGAAGCTACGTTTAGATAAGGTCTTTACATGACTCATTTCTAACACAAAGTACGAGGAGATGAGTCAACCAAACCAATGCAATGTATTTTTATACTTTTCCAAAATTCTATTCACTATCTAATTGCTTTTGCAAATTTCAGATTTTCAGTAGGAGTAGCTAGAACTAAATCCAAGGACCAAAATAGATCTTAAGATGTATGATCTGAGGACAGCTTTATTGTTTCATTGACTGTATTTAGGTTTTCAGTAGGATAGAAATTTAGCCTTTTGTCCTACAGAGTTTTGGGGGAAAAATTGTATTTTCATATTTGCTCACTTAATTTATCCTAAATTAAATTTTCTACATTAAAGCTAATAAATCATACCAAAAAAAGAACACAAAAAGGTTTAACTTTCAAGACCTCCAGGTCTATATACTATTTGACTTTAACTTAGCAAGTTTATTGAGTCTCCAAATTATTCAAACTTTAGATAACCCCAAAAGTATTTTCTAGTATATTTCATGATATAATAAACTAAAAAGCTAACATATATTAAGCAGATTAAGTAAAATTTTCTTTAGCAAAAGATTTAAAATTAAATTTAACAGACTAAGGGCAGTGTCAAAAAAAGTATGTTTTAGTTTACATATAATGGTTTATTTTCATTTTTCATATTAATTTTAAACATAATACAAAAAGACTAAAATGAATTCTAAAAAGAATACTCTAGTAAGGACACATTCTTACAGAATTTAGATGTATATTTTAAAGCATGTTAAAATTAAAAATGTGTTTTTGAAACAGTTATATCTGGCTTTGAAGCCACACTAAAAAGCAATTCATTAATATTGTTTTCAAATCTAGTGCTGACAATCATGTGAGAGGTCAATACCAGCTGATCTCTTACTGATGCTAATGACGCACCAGGCACTTGCTGTGTGTTACCTGCATTGGATGAGCCTCACCACAATCCTCGGAGCTATGGTTTTTATTCCCAATTTACAATTAAAAACCTAAGGTACACAGAGTTTGAAAAACAAGCCTGTAAAAAAAACAAGCTGTAAGACGAGAGCCAAATTCTATCTTATTACCTCAGGCATTATACTTGTCTGTCACTACATGAAAAGTGGTGTGTCAACTGCAGCCTGGTCAGGGAGGGGACAATTTTTTAAAAAGGATGATTTAAAAAAAAAAAAGTATGGAAGAAAGAATATATGGAAAGATAGGTGCACTGATTCAAGCACCTTTACCAAAATAAAGGTCAACCTCAAATTTTTTTCTAATTTTAAGGAATTAAAATAACTTTACAACACAATTTTCTATAGTCATCCATTTTATTTAGTCAGAGCAAGTGTCAAGGAAGGACTAATCATTATTGTCATGTGGCCAATGAGACAGCAAATAGTACTACAAGACTTCAGCTTTGGGGTCTGGATTCCTGGGTCTCCCTCTCTTTACGTTTGTGATCTCAAGCAACTACCAATCTTCCTGTGACTTCCTCATCTGGACAAATAACAACTATCTAACAATAAAGCTGTTGTATGGGCCATGTGAGATAACACAGAGAAAACACATGACACGGTAGTTCCTCATAAAATGTTAGTTTCAGCTAAGTATGCAAAAGAATGTAATCAAAACATATACAAACTGCAGCTGAATGAACCATGAGGGAGTTAAGTCCTAAAGAGATTCTCTGGGTTTCTGAGCCACAAACTTTCATGTACCATAATATATAACAAATACACTAGAGCTCAACTCTCTTAGGTAAGCTGTTCATGTTCAGCATACTTGAGAAGCTTTTTCTCCTACCTCTCAAAATTCTCACAAGCTCCAAGCAACTCTGAGAAGCAGAAGATCTTAAGATCAAGAGCTGGGAGATGGGATTTTTCCCTCTCTAATCTTTCCCCCTCCTATTAGCCCTGAACTCATATATCTTGTTGACAAATCTTTATTTTATTTTATTTTATTTATTTATTTGACAGAGAGAGAGAGAGAGATCACAAATAGGTAGAGAGGCAGGCAGAGAGAGAGGGGGAAGCAGGCTCCCTGCTGAGCCTGATGTGGGGCTCTATCCCAGGATGCTGAGATCATGACCTGAGCCGAAGGCAGAGGCTTAACCCACTGAGCCACCCAGGTGCCCCTCTTGTTGGCAAATCTGAAAAGATGAAGTCTAGCCCTGTTTGACAGAAACATGTGAATAAATGCAAACCAATGTACAATTTGAAATTTTCTAGTAGCCACATTAAAAAAACTAAAGCAAGTGAAATTTAATATTTTACTTAACATGATATATCTAAAATGTTATCATCTCAATATTTAAGCAATATAAAAGAGACTTTGAGATATTTTACATAATTTTTTGTACCAAACATTTGCAATCTAGTATGTGTTTTACATTGATAGCACATCTTAATCTAAACTATCATTTTGAGTGCTCAATAACCAAACATGGGTAGTTGCTACCATATTGGATACTGTAGATCTAGAGATCAGTTGACTACAATCACTTTCTATATAAGGTATGATACACGGGGGGAAAAGGCCATTAAAACTATCTAATGAAGAATTGCGTTTAAAAAGCTGATTTTCTGTATCTTTTAAAAACAGTTACATAGTTTTATAAAAAAATATAAATGTCCCCCATTCTTCTATCTATTAGAACTAGCTTTTCCTTGAAATAATGACATTGTAGGAATATTTATTTCTTGGGGCGCCTGGGGGGCTCATATATATATGATATCATCTGACAGAATGGTCTAGTTCTCTGTTCCCAGACAGGATACACTATAAAAGAGGCTTTTACAGGGTGATAGGCTATCCAAATGTCCGTCCCTCCCCAGACATTTCCCTCCCCAGACATGTCACTTCCTAGGGGAGATGGAGAGGGGTTTTGCATGTGTGAAAAGGTCATTCCAGGTACAAGGAAGAAAAATAACATAGCATATAAGAACAGTATCTGAAAGGAATGGAAGCAGACAAGAAAGAAGTATGAAAAAATACCATCAGATATAATGGGCATAAACCACAAGTTTAGTGTCAAGAAGAGCTAAAATTCAGAAATCCCAAGAAACAGATCCTGAGGAGGAAGTTTGGCTGGAAGTAGAGAGGCTTCAAAAAATCATGGTAGGATTCAGAGGCAGGATTTCGTCAATGAAAAGGGGAAAGGAATTTTAAGTACTGGTCATCTTCCTAGACTGGGGGTTGTCAGGCTGCCTAGTTCTCATTGAGCCACAGATAAGCTTCAGAAGACCCCCTAACTCATATAAAATTTAATGATATCTCCCAAACATCTACTAACTCATTCTAAGGAATTTAAGAACTTAGTTGTTTGGAAAGCAGAACTTGTAGTTAAGACTGTTACCCCAAATAAAGGGTAAAAGTTAAATCCCTGAGCCTGCTTGTGGCCTTCAGGTCCTTAAATTTGTCCAGCTGAAGCGTATAAATGTTCCAAGTGCCCAGTTTATAGGAGAGAGTCAGGTTGCTTCAGGTGGAGGGAGAGAAGTAAAGTAGAAGTGGCTGGGAGCCAGGCAGGGACTAGAACTCTTCCCAGTATCTATCTGCTCTGCCTGTTTCCCATCATCTTTAAGGAATCACTGATGGGTTTCCATCAAGAAATGAAATTTCATCAAATACATTTTAAAATGTGTCTTCTTTTCCCTTCTCCCCACAATCTCCACTTAGAAACAGATTTTTTATTTCTTATTATAAACAGATCTTTTAACTACTGACATGGAAAATATGGATTAAATCATCTTTTAGATTATCTATGTATTTAACTATTGTTATCCACTCATCTCATGGGAATTGAACATTGTATATTAACAAAGATTATCTTGACTTACAGGACTTACTTTGATTCATCACAGATGATGCATTATGAAAATGCCCACACAGGCAATACTGTAACATATTATGGTAGTACTTGGGGAAAAATGCTAAGAAAATGAAGTAAGCTTATAAAGACCAGCCACCTGTTCTTTCCTGTGATGCAATTTACATTAGGAAATCCATTACTTTTTACACTGACTTAGGAAGATAAATGACTTCATAGGGAAGTCAGGCAGATTCCAGCCTTGCAAGGAAGTGGAAGGGAACAAAGGGATAAATATAACCTTGTGTTTTCTCCTTTCACCTAAAAGTTTAGTAAATGGGTCGCTTTAGTGGTGAGCTATATTTACTTAGGTATATATATAATGTGAACCCTTTTCATTTTTTAATATTTCCATAATAAACTATTTTTAAGAACAGTTTTAGGTTTATATAAAAATTAAGTAGAAAATATAAAGAGCTCTCATATATTCCTTCAACCTCCACCAGTTTCCCCCATTATTAACATCTTGCATTAGTGTGGTATATTTGTTACAAATGAAAACCCAAGATTGATAGATTATTATTAACTAACCTCCATATTGTACATTTGGGTTTACCCTTTTCATTGTATATTCTGTAGTTCTGACAAATGTATAATGACATGTATTCACTAGTATAGTATCATATAGGATAGTTCCACTGCCCTAATAGTGCTCTATCCTCCACCTAGTAGCCTTCCTCTACACCTCCCTTTCCTTTTGTTTTTAAAAATCACATGTCCAATAGGAAAACATTACAAATTTTGTTTTCATAGGCTGTGTTGAACTACTATTTTGTAGGGAAACTAAAACTTACCGGTTCAACAAATTCAAACTTCTTTTTTTCTTGAACCTCTTGAATTTTAAAGACATACTCTAGTGATGCTTCATAAAAATTTTGATGTTCTCGGTCAATCTGTGTATCTGCCTAAAAAGTAAAAAGGAGGCAAATCATGACACAAAGAGTAATCATTGATAGTTCTATATAGAAAAGGACTCAAATCCTATTCTACTTCAATTTTTTTATTAAAAATTAAGTTCTACAAAAAGTTTTTATAGCAATTATTATCCTTTTGAACAAAGAGACAAGGAAAACAATGTCCTTGCCCACCAGAATTTATATGGTATGGAATGTGAAGAAGAGAGGGATGATAAGCATACAACATTCACCATAAAAAAATAAAGAAGGCATATTAATATATATGGACATCTATGGAATCAGAAAAAGAAACAAAATTCAGAAAGAAAATGGTAGTGGTATATGTTGAATCTTGAGATGAACAACTGGCAGTGAATAGGGAAACACAAAAAAGTAAAGAGGCATGAAAGATACTGACAGAGTTTGTCTACAGAGTAAAAAAGTAGAGGATAGTAGTGTGAATGAAGTAAGGTTGACATCATACTGTAAAATAATCTTAGGTACTTTGTAACAAATTTGGATTTTTACTAAGGGAGAATCATTTGAGAATATTCAGTAGAGTCACATCATTAGGTAAAATCTCAGAAAGAGAATACTGATAGTAGAGCTAAAAAAAATAGTTCTAACTTAGTAAATCATGCTTTATCAATGTTATGTACATATATTATGCATAACTGCAATACGGTTCTATTGATGAAGTATGAGAAAGTGTTGAGATAATTTTCTCTTTTTCTTTTTGATGTTGCCTCTCCTTCATGCCTACTATCATCTTCTGATGTCCTCTTTAAAACTGATCTTAATTTAGTAGAGAATCATATTTTTACTTTTCTTTCCCAGTTTTGTACTCTTCACTGCCAGTTGATATTACCAAGAGCAGATGAAAAGAAAAGAATGGGCTCTCTGGAGTATTAAGTATCCACTAACAATAATTTGGGACTAGAAAATGCTTTGGAGCCATTTACAATGATAATTTCACATAGATAAGCTTTAAAAAAAGATAAAATTAGGTTTGTTGGCTTGAACATCATCATAGCATATTAAAATTTCATTTGAAACACCTTTATAATAATTATTTACTATTTATTTATTTATATAAATAAAAATAATCCAATATTATGAGCAACTCATTAGAGATTTTTAAAGTTGGGAATTCCAAGTTTCCAAACTATTATACAAAAGAACATATAAATCAGGTAGGAAATTTGAACCAGAAGCTTCTCAGCTCCCAGAAGACAGTTTAGGATATATATACACCTATATATATTTTCTTCTTATCACTGTTAGAAGAACACAGTATTTACAGAATGAATGGTAAGGAGGTATAGGTGGTGATATGCTCAATGTTTAACAACTGGGTCTCTGGTGGGAATGCTGATTTGCAGTCTATGCTGGTTTCTGTAGTGTAAATATTCCCAAAATAGCCAGTTCCAAACCACAAATCTAACATCACTGAATGTGGAAGTTAGGAAGAGATAAGAAAATCAGCTCTCCAAAAGAAAGCTCCAGTACAACACTGGGTGTAAACCATCTGAGAATGTTTTCAATCTCAGAGAGAAAAATCTATGCCACAAGTTACCTTTGAAGCTTTTCTTTACTTTAAAAAATAATGACATTGATTGTATAGATTAGCACATGGAAACAAACTAAAATCTTGAGACATCTTTAAAGCATAGATGGCTACTTGTGGTCAACAAAACTGTGAAGACCTAAATGCTCTCTACTGAAAGGTCTGTTTATAAGGCCAGTCCTTGCTGGTGTCTGGGAATGTGGATTTCAGGAGGGTACCTACCACCCTAACAGGAAAGACCAGCTCCCTGTGCCTAAATTGTGCCAACAATATGATTTATTACAAACACCTGTTTTCCTTCTGGGAGTCTAGAATTTAAGGATACGACAAGCAGAGAGTACCTATGTGACCAGCCCCCATAAAAACTATAATGAGCTTCTAATGGACAACATTGTTACATGTACTGTCACAATTGATGGCTGTGGGAATTAGGCATGTTCTATCTGTCTCCACTGAGAGAGGACTCTTGCAAGTTTGTGTCTGCTTTCCTTCAGTCTTCATTCTATGCACTTCTGTTGATTTTTCTTTGTATCTTTTCACTGTAATAAATCATAGCAGTGAGTCCTCCTTGCAAATCACCAAACCTAGGAGTGGTCTTGACCTTAGGTTCCTGACCTAAGAGTATTAAGTTATTTCCTCAGAAACTTATTGGCCACACACAATCCTATGTCATCAAAAGACAGGGAGTGGGAGCACAAAAGGGAATACAAGAAAATAAATGCTCTTATTGTTTGTCAGTAATGCAGGTTTTCCATCATCTCCAATCTAAATAACTATATTCAATGTACCAAACCTGCTTTGAAGAGTCATCCAGAATATACAGAGCTTAAGAAATACTATAGCTTACTTTCCAGTACGAAATGTAGAAAAGCATTCTTTTATTTAAGGTGACTCCCTCTAGTACTTAAGCTCATAGCATGTGGTTCACTAGAAGGCACTTACTCATACATCCAGTAACAGCTGTTGCTATGTATTCTGTACTGGATCAGTAGGATAACCATGTAACTTATTGTCTCAACTTTTAAAATTGAGAGGGAGCACTAGGAATATTTGTGCCAGAACAATACGTATAAACTGCCATTTATAAGATGAAGGGGACAGTAAAGTCATCTTGCTAAAAAAAGAAACAAGTTAATTTCTTAAGAAAACCATATAGTTCTCAGATACATAAATTCTCCCCCAGCTCCAATAAGCTACCTACGTCAACTTAAGATAAAGAAAATAGTTCCATGTGATATCTGTCAAATACCTCCAGAGGAGAAAGAATTTAAGCTGGACCCTGAAAAATGAAGAGGTTTAGAGTAGGTAGAAATAAAAGGAGAGGAGTTTGAGAGAGGGAAGAGAGTCAAGAAAGTTATGTTTCAGAAGACTGCCAGGTTTGGAATAATAAGAAACGAGAGTAAAGGCATAAGATAGAATGAGTACAAACTTCATCATGTAAACAGGAAAAAAGCTTGAGGAAGATGTTCATTTGTCAAAGCAGCATTTCAAGAAGATTAAAGTGAGGACAATGTAGAATATTTTGATGAAAAGGCAGGACTGAGTGCATGTGATGATAAAAGACCACTTATTTGATAGGGGTAAAGGTGTTTATATATCCCAGTAAGGAAGAGAAATTGAAAGATGTGGGTATGAGAAGCAAGGGGGAAGGAAGACTTAAAGATAATTTTGGTAACAAGAGATAATACCAGCATTAATTGAGAATTAAATAAATGTGAAACAGAAGCAAATTGAGAAAATCAGGATGGGGAATCTCACATATTCACTAAGAATTGATAGTCTGAAGTCCTGGGAACCAGCAATAGGCAGTGCAGGTGGTCGGGTATGATGAAATCTTGACCCAGGAGATAGTCATTAAAATGTTACAGGCAGTACAGAAGAAGAGATTTCAGGGACACATATGCTTTAACAATAGAGACATAAACATAGAATCTAAGGGATTCCCTTCATTTAGGAGGTGGGGATAAAAGGAACCTGCTGAAAGACTATTTAGTGATATGTGGACCCTTTTTCTCCTCTGTTTTCTTTTCCAGATTACAAAAGAAATATATATTCATTATTGTAAGTTTACTCATTATTCATTACTAAAACATAAATATAAAAATAAGAATTATAATCCTACCATTTCTATTTTGATATGTAACACACAAAAACTTAAACAAACCTGAATAATACTGCATATTCTGGTTTAAGCTCTACTTTTTTCCCCCCATGTTATCTAATGAGCATTTTTCAATATCTTTAAATAATTTGGAAATAGAACCTTTTACAGCCATGTTATACTCCATTTTCACCAAATTATATTGGCATATTTATTCCAATTATTCATTTGTGCCACTTCAGATGTTTCTAAATTTTTACCATGTAATTCTTGCGCCAACATATTTCTACAATTTATTGTTTTGCTCATGACTAATAATTCCTCTTAAGTAAATTCTGGCCAATATAATCATTTAATTATCTTGCACATTTAAACTTTGTTGAAATAAGTTGCCAAATTTACCTTAGGATAGACTGAATGAATTTATGTTCCTACTAGAAAAACAAAAGTGTATTGTTTGCCACACCTTCACTATGCATATTATATTCTCATAAGTTACAATAATATCCTGCTGCAATTACTAAACTGCATTGTTTTCTTAATATGTGTGACATCGAAACTTACAGTATCTACATAAAAAATAAAATTCTTATTATGGTTTATATTTCTTCTTTGATGAAACATACTTTTATATTCTTTTTAAAATTTTTAGTACACTCCTTGATCCCTATCACCTATCTAACCCATCCTCCCCCTTACCTCCCCTGTGGTAACCATCAGTTTGTTCTCTATAATTAAGAGCTTGCTTGAATCTTGGTGTCTTTCTCTCTCTTTCACCCTTGCTTTTTGTTTTCTTTTTAAGGTTTTTATTTATTTCCAGTTAACATACAGTGTATCATACAGTGATTCAACACTTCTATACATCTTTGTTTCTTTTTTTTAATGTTACTATCATTTATTTTATCTTTTTTTTAATTTCATTTCTTTTCAGCGTAACAGAATTCATAGTTTTACACCACACCCAGTGCTCCATGCAATGCATGCCCTCCATAATACCCACCACCTGGCTCCCCCAACCTCCCACCCCCTGCCCCTTCAAAACCCTCAGGTTGGTTTTCAGAGTCCATAGTCTCTCATGGTTCATCTCCCCCCACCAACTTCCCCCAACTCCCTTCTCCTCTCCATCTCCCCATGAACTCCGTGTTATTTGTTATGCTCCGCAAATAAGTGAAACCATATGATAATTGACTCTCTCTGCTTGACTTATTTCACTCAGCATAATCTCTTCCAGTCCCATCCATGTTGCTACAAAAGTTGGGTATTCATCCTTTCTGATGGAGGCATAATACTCCATAGTGTATATGGACCACATCTTCCTTATCCATTCATCCGTGG